>CAJPEX010000260.1:68084-129984 GCA_905338405.1 Notodromas monacha
AAAAGCCTACTTACTGGTACCCATGAGTACCGGTTGAAGAGCCTTGCTCTGTAACCCACCCGCGTGTGCAGAAAATAATTGATGCGAATGTACCGTTTTTAAAGCACCGATTAAAATTCGCACCGGAGTCTCCGAGATAACTTTCAGCCCCCTTTGGTTTATTCAAACCCTGAAGTGGATGAGGCATCAGTTGGGAATAAATAAGCGCTTTCCTTTGCGGGCATTTGAGGATAAATCGTCAACGACGGGAGAAACGGGTGAGAAATGCAGGCAGAGCCGCCCCGTGGCACCGACCGGGATCCGAACCAATGCCTGGGTATTAATCGCACTTGCCGGCGAACAAAAGCGATCCCGGAGGCGAAGTGACTTGGAAAAGCGGAAGGATCCCTGGTGCAGTGTATAAGGAGGGTTGGAGTCTCTGCATCTGCATCTGCTTCTGCTTTGCCACAATAAGAAGCAGATGCAGACCCTCTCCAACTCTCCTTATTTGTGCTTGAGTAAAGTTACCTTCAGATGAGTTCCCAGTCTGGCGCGCAGTTCCGTTGTTTGAAAAGGGAGCTCACTTGTAAGCCAGGTTTATATCACAAAAGAGCGTAATCAAATGATGATTTACAAACTCATGCGTAAGCTATTCAAACTTGCTTTTTTGTCGATTCCTTGATTGATACTGCAGTCAAATTTCTCTAAAGCGAACTTTGATGGATCAGGCCGAAAATTCGAGTTGCAGAGATTTTGAATGAGGGAAAGAAGTGTTATCCCTGGAAACGTAGTAGATGTATGTGTGTCTCCTTTAATCAAGGTTTGGTAATGATTCAACTAATAAAGTCTTTGCCAGACAAAAATAGTCTTTATTCAAATATGCAATATACACAACAGTGTAATCAGTTAACCACAAGACACAGGGGTCTATCTGATGACTTCTGATTCTTAAAGACTCCTGTACCAACTGCCTGCCTTCCTTAATCTGACCAGGGGTTTATATACTGAGGATTCAGGGGTAAAACCAGGAATGGGAAGGACACCTGTGTGCGCGTGTGCAGGTGTCTTTGTACAACTTCCATGCACCTGGGGTTACTACGCAGTTAGGGGGTTGTCATGCACTGGGGTTGCTATGTGCTTGTCGTCAGGGTACATGCACGTGTCTGTCAGTACACGTGTACTGTGATGGAAGAATATTAATTTATTATTTTTATTAATCTATTATCTCTTCCTGGTGTTATTAATAACACCAAATATATATATTTGCAGGGATACAAATATTCTTGCAATATATTGGGGAATTATATCACATAATTTCCACCAATAACAGAAGCATTTTTGTTTGGGAAAAGGAAAAAGAATTATAGGAACTTGTAATTGGTGATATTCTAGGCCTTAAATTGCTGATAAATGAGTTGACAGGATGCTGAACTTTGGGTCAAGGGTTCATTTGTCCCATTAGTCTTTCACTTCCTTCCAAAACACATAATTATAATTGTATTGTTTTTGTATATCCTGTGTCAATAAAACAATAATGATAGGCCTAAATAAAATTTTAGTTATCGCGTTTTGAGGAGGAAACTTTGAGTCAGAGGTAATTTGATTAATTTTTTGTTGAACCTTTTGATGCTGAAGGGTTCCTTTTCATTATGTGGCAGGGTTAGGATTTCTCGAATGGGAAGTATGTTTTATTTTGTCCGAAAGTCACTGAAATGCCCCTGCTGGATTGGGAAGGTCTAAGTCAGGAAAAATCCGCGTAGAGAAAATCCTATTGTCTTGAGAAATCTCAAGTGTTAATCGCATGCTTAGGAATGCAGGAAAAAATGCCACCCAGTGAGGATTTTTTCTTCAGGCAAAATTTTCTGCAGGATTGGAAAAAATATTGGGCCTTTTTCCAAACTTAGGCCTTGGTTCAAAATACGATTTTTAAAATTCTCAGTGCTCATGGACACATAATTTGGCAAAACTCCCAATTTGGGATATTTTCGCAAAATATGTTCTGGGTTCCGAATGGAAACCCTTCTTCTGGTTCGAACTACAGTAATCCGGACAGGGGATACTTTTTTTTTTTACTTTTCATGTAAATTTGTTTATGCTTCGAGAAAAAAACACTGGGATTTTTTTAAACTTTACATACTCCGGATTTCATACTCCGGATTTTTTTGTGTTCAAGCCCTTAAAAGTCCTTTTTACAGACTGACACAGTGAGCTCCCAATTACACCGGGAGCCGGGGGAGACTCAACCCATCGTGTTCAAAGTGAGCTCAAAACTCGACTGTGACATGTGGCCAAAACCCGAGAGCCCCGCGTTGTGTGTTTTATGCTCTGGATTGCAGCATAATGAAGATATGAATCAAACCGGGCCTCGAGTCCCGCGTTAATGAACGCGCGGCGAGCCCACTTTTCTGGCGTGAACAAAAGGTTCGCCAGGGCTGGCTAAGTGCTTTGCTATACGCGATGCATTGCAACTCAGTCGATCCCCCCCTTCAGGTCACTTGCACGCATCGGACATGGCATCGGTTAGGTCCGCCCCTCCTTAATAATTAAAATCCATGCGTAAGAAGGCTCTCGTCGTGAACGCGTTTGGGCCGAACGTTTTGCCGACGTCAACGTTTACACGACTGCCTAACCGACCACGGGGCCTTTTCAGAACCCTGTCTTGACTAGGTTTTATTTTTATTTTTAAGAAAGGGAAATCCTGGACTATGCTGAATTTTCAAATCGCTCAAACCTTGCAACACGTACGTGACCCGAGGTTTGAATTTTAAATTATTCTATCAAATACTTCACATTCAAACCGCGGGTTAAATGTTATAAAATTAAAACAATTCTGCATTTTATTTCTAGATATGGGATCAGAATGACAAAGAGATTTTCTTCGAGTTGTAGATGATTCGCCCAAGGGTTTGGTTTTGTTTGAGCTTGGAAAATTCACTTGTGATCATGCTGCAATTTCAGGGACGCCTTTCAGACATTCCAACAAGTGAGATCAAGTCTTGATTGAAGAATATAAAGCCCGAAAGAAAGAAATTCTGACATAATTCAAACCTTTCGAAATAGAAAACACATTTTTTTTTACTCACAAGTAGAGGCAAAGAAGTAAAGCTTGTCACGGACGCGTTCGACCACAATAAGAAAGCTATAGAATTTTAAATTCAATTCGATAATTCATAACATCATAGATCATGTTGCTGATCCCAAGTGACACCTGTCAGGAATTCTAAAGAGCAGTCAAAAACTGTTACCCAACTTCCGTAAATGATTTGATTTCCCGAACCAGGTTGCTCTTGCGTTCGATCGTTCTCTCTACAGTAGGAAATTCAGTAAAGAAATATAAGAAGCTCAGATTTTATTCGTAGATATCTGCAGCGTAATCTTATCGAAGTAATTTTTCCGTTTCTCGTAAATGACAAGAAAATGGCCAAGAAGTCGATTTTTTTCCGGGTACCTGTTGCGTAACAATCCGCCTCGCCACAATGATAATTTACGAAGAAAAGGAGGATTGTTGAGAATGCAATGCAATGCATTGAACCCGGGCATGTGTAGATTCTCAATCATCCCGACATACAGTATTAACTTCCGGACACTCAAGAAAGTCAATAACTTCGCGACATCCGAAAATTATACGAGTTCCGAACGCTATTTGTTCAAAAATGTGAAATCAGTAAGATTTCTCTCTACGATGAAATTCATTCGTTGTAGAGATAATTTCGCTGTAGAAAACCTCTTCAATCTGGGTGAGGGAACCCTATTATGGGACCACACAAAAAAAATCGTTGTACAGAAAAAATCGTTTTTGGGAGTCCACCACTATTTCCTCACTCAACTGATGCACTTCGCGTCGTAGAAACAGTCAAATTATTCAAGTCAATTACCTTCGCGATTGAACATAATATTACGACGTCGGGGGCATCATCAAACGCTTCCATGACCATAAATCAGAAGATGCGGTCGCATATTTCCTCATAATTTTATTCGCTTCCAGAAAATCGTTAACTTTTTTTCTTGGGACTGTCTTTTGTAAGACGCGGGTCAGTTGCACGAGTCTGCTTTGTACACGTGCTTCGTCCGATTGATGCGTATCTCCGCAACCTTTTTTTTTCTCCCCTGTCGAGTGTCCGAACTGTTTGCTCGTCAGTGTCGACGCCGACCTCGTCGGCTTTGCATTAACATTGTCTGGCCCTGCATCGCGATCATGACCCGGAGCCCCCTGACGGAGGATGGATGAAAATATTAAAGCCCGGCACGATTGAATTATCCAGAAGTCATGCGAAGTATATGAAAAGGTCGATGCAACGGGTTGAATTATGTTAATTTTTGGGGTTTCGGATTCATCGCGTGAGCAGCATAAATAACGCGAGATCGGAAAGTATAAAAAATAAGTTCAGACTAAACGGGGGATTTTATCGCCCTGATTTTTTACGGTCCGATTTCCAAGAGCGCAGATTTCCTGGAAGCATTTTTACAGTACTCTACAAAATATATAACAAGATATTCAGGGCAATGATTTCTGGACACACTCTCGTGCTGCATATACAAATTCTGCATCACTTGAAACCCCGACGCTTTTAAGACGAATTATGAAAAAAATAATAATAATCCACACTCCCCAGACCATGATCAGATCGAGTAAAGGTTAGACTTTTTTTAAAATTCCAATTCGCATCTCATAATTACACGAGCTATACCTGGATAAATGACTGATGCAACGTGATGAAAATTCGAAAATGCCAGCGAATTGAGAATTTGCATGAGTAAAATATTTTAATTATTCAAAAAAACCCTCCTCGAGTCTTGTCCCCTATAGCTATGATTTTTATTATACGGAATATTATCGGTTAATACTGACAGAAACATCTTCATCATTAAAATTGTATCATGAATCTTCTCAACATTAAATCTCAATTTAACGATCAGAAATTCTCAAGTTTTTCGACTCGTTTATCCCCTGTTAACATACTTGGATGCATTGAAGCACATTTTGCTTATATTTTTGGTTTTGCTTAAAAATCATTTGGCTAGTTAAAAGGTGTTCATTACACAGTACTGTACCGGGAAACCAAGTAATAATATGGGCTTCGCACTTTCTTCATTAAAATCCCGTTTTCTTCATTAAAATCCCGAGATCCAGTTTTACGCCACCACGCCGAATAAAAGATTTTATGTAATTTTTTCCCTCCCAAGTTATTATTTTGGCGGCGTGATACGTGGAACTGTATTAGAAATTTTCTGAAGTTTAGTTAAAGCATCGTGGATTACATTTAATTTTGTTATAAACAATGTAGTAAATCCTACTCTTATTGTCACTAAATTATAAAATCATATTCGATTTTCGAGACTGAAAGAATTTTCCCTAAAAATATGTTACAAGCCTGTTCAATGGTACGTTATATATTTCTTTTTTTAAAATCTATCCTACTTCATCCAACAGGAACATGGCGAAGGTTTCAAATCCGTCTTGTTTTTGACCATGCGAATGCTTTCGATTTGTTGCAGGAGCGACACCTGGTAAAGTGAAAAAGTGAATAAAGAGAAACAATGTCTAGCAAAGAGGCGGCGGGTCGCGGGTCGCGCGCCAGCCCAGCGCCTCGGAGCGGCACCCAATCCGCCAGCTACATCTCGAGCACGGCGGGCTCGAAAGTGCCGGTGCGGTCCACGACGTCCGCCGGAGCGGCCACCACTACGGCCAAGGCGCCCGAGCCCGACAATAACGGCAGCAGTGGCGGCGGCGGCGCCAGCAGCAGCAGCAGCAGCGAGGAAGCCGTGAGCCTGTCGCGCATTCTCAGCAAACCCGTGCGGGAACCGAGTTTCTTCCTCGGAGTGGGCACGTCAACGGGCAGCGGCAGTGGGCGACTGTCGGACGGTGCAGTGCCGCCTTCGACCGCCAATGCGGGAGACAATGCCAATGGACATGGCGGGGTGTTGCCGCCGCCCGGGGTGCCGGACGACTACTTGTACTTCAAGAATGTCGTGCCGCAGTTGAAACGGGACCTGAAAGAGCGCGACATTCGGATCGCTGGGCTGGAGCTCGAATGCAACGAGCTCAAGCGACATCTCAAGAGGCAGGATGTGGAGAAGATGAGTCTGGCACGTGAAGTTCACAAACTGAAGGTTAGTTCCGCCCTTAGTTTTTCCAAACTTCTTTTAAAGACGCCGTTGTTCAGTGCAACCACGTACCCGTCCATGGCCCCTTCTTAGTGCACTGGAACCTCTCTTTGTCCAACTTCATGGGACTATAGCAAAAAAAAAAAATTGAGTCAAGGAAACGTGCAGTTTTGCTGCGGAAAAAGAAGCAGTGTTCAAAAACTTGTGATTCCGGTTATCCTGGGCTTTAAATTGCTTCTCAAATGAGTTGGCAGGGTGCGGAACTTGAAGACGGGAGCTCATTTACCCGATTAGTCTTGAACTTCCTTTCAAAACGCATCAAGTTACATTTTACTGCTCTTCTCTTTCCATGTCAACAAAAATGTTAGCCAGAATAAGGCCTGCATAAAATTTCAGCTATTGAGGTTTGTAAGGAAAAGCCTTTGCTTTTGTCATATTGTTTCTCAATACGGATCTGCATAATGGTGATAAAATATGCTTTTGTGGGAATTCCGCAAGATTAAAATATTATACCTGATTTGCAGGCACAGTACTGTATTAAAAGATACAGGTACGACGGGAATTCTTCGTGTAGTCGAGCGTCATCTACATCACTTCATGAGAACGTTTCGCGTGAGGTTTATCCTCTTCACGGACGCGGGCCAGTAATGGGGTTTTCGAATGATTTTTTGAAGGAAAAAAAGACGAAGTGCTATTGGGAATTGTCACATGGGAAATTTCCCAACGAGCATTAAAATCCTTTTTTTTAGCAGACACGTTTCCTTTTTAAAAGCTTGACTGACGGAATGCCTGGTGGCAAAAAAAAAATCTGTCTCCTGACAAATATGTTTACCCAGGTGTTGAACGATCGGCGTTCTTTGTGCTGTCCTCATCGTGACCTGGTTTAATTCAGACGTATCCGCGAAATGCCACTTCCATTTTTTGAAAAAACAAAAAAAACTGAAGGACGGCGGCTTGGGAAATTACGGAGCAAATTTTTTCAACGTTTGATTCGACGAATTGGGAGCCCAATCCCATGTTGAGCTTTTCTCCCGAAATTACTGACGGTCGCTTGCCTCTGCCTCGGAGATTTAAAGCTTTAGGAATTTTGCGTATCGGGATCGGGCATTTGTACGCGTTCCAAGAGAGTAAATGCCAAAAACTGTCACGATACAAAGTTACATTCATGATGTAAAAGGGCTCGACAGTATCAGGATATGATGCAGTTTTTCGAGTTAAATACTTACGGACGAGAATAGTCACATGATCAAATCACCGGTGAGTGATTTGTTCACTTTTTTTAAATATAATCTTGGGCTCTTTTGCTTTAATATTATTGGAAAATTACCCCTCTTGAAAAGTTTTTATTCCCCTTCGAATTTTGTGGACACGCGTGTTTTCAAAACGCGTCGTTTACCCAGTCCCCAACTTCCTTTCTCATTATTCATGTAGGCGTTGCATGCATTTATTTGCGTTTCCCCAAATATGTCTTTGATGAAAACATTAGGTTCTGTACTATTAGTTTGACCAGGTATGCAAATTACAGTACTGGTTCCTTCAAGGCTATTATTTCTGATTTATTACTAATTTTCTTTTTTAATAACTCTGGCAAAAAAAGTCTATTCCAGCAAGCTTGCTTTCAGATCCGAGTTAAAAGCGAAAAAAATATTTTCCAATTTTTTACTGTGCTTGCGTTTGAAATTATTTTTATCAATTATTTTTATACCCGTCAGTCGTGGAAGAGAAGCGTGCGGTCATTGACCAAATTTCTTTAGTTGTCTTTGTCATTATGAAGTTGAGCAAATTTATGAAAATTTTGCTTAACGTGCGTTCGGTTTTGATAATATTCAGACGTATCCACGAAAATCCACTTCCGTTTTTGAAAAACAGTAGGACTTCGGTTCGGGAAATTACGGTGCAATTTTTTCAACGTTTGATATATTGGTTGTGTCGGATAACTTCACGTTGGAGCATTTCACGTTAGTTTTTGCAAAACCATGTCTGGTTTATTCTTGATTAGCTGAAGTAATCCCTATTACTGTATTACGATTAAGTAAGCCACTTAATTGTAGCCGATACTCTTGTGGATATGTAGATTTTAATAGTGGAAAAAACGAGGAGAGTTTCGGCTTTCAGTACGCTCATATACAATTTTAGAGATGGTCCTGAAATAGAACGGATTACATTTGTGTTTTCCTCTCGGGGATGTTTTAAATGGATTTCTAACGGAAAATCGAGTTTGACGGAGAAACTCGGGGCGAATGGTTTTATTCATACGAAGCAGGAGAAGGAAGTGGCCATGTGCTGGTATGTTGAACCTGAAGGGTTTTGTGCGGCATTCCCGTTTCCAGGCCGAATGTTTACAGACGTTATTTGACGGTTTCCATTCTCCGGATGATCGTGATGACAAGTTTCCATCAACTAATGCGGGCCACGCGCTTCTAGAACGTGCGTCTGGCTCTGGAAAGAATTTCCTTTTTCTTTGGTTGTGATCCATGTATAGAGAGCCTGCCGTCTATTTTCTGTGAGCAACGTCAGTGAAATTTTCCTTGCGCTATGAACTAACTCAATTTCGACCCTTGGGAAACCTTATGCTTATGCTGTACGTTTATTTGTGCGTTTAAAAAAATGTTCGCGCTTCCCCGTGGTGATAGAATAAACGTGTTTCTGCCAGGAAAAGTTCTCTTCCGTCGAAGACTCGTCTCACTTTTTGTATATATCCCTTGATCTTAGTACCAGCACCATGCAAAATCATCGATTTCCTGTTTTGCCATTTGATGCGAAATGTTTCGTAGAGGAATGCTTGGTAGTTGTCCGAGTTATGAAAGTATTTGGCGAAGATTTTTCGATTGAAACTCGAGCTTATTAATCATGCGCCAGTGGAAAATCGTGAATAAACTAACCTATTAAAATTTCAGAACATTTTATGTAGGATGAAAAATGTTTGTGTCGTATGATGCGGCATATAATTATCATTAAAAATGTTTAACAGTTTTATTTTCCAAGAAATTAGAACACTTTATTGAAGTATTAAGGGTTTCTAGAAACCCCTTCAGAGAGCAACTAGTATACATAAAACTGAAGTACCACACTTCTGTCATCAAATATCTTTTATATTATCAATATAACGAGGACGGAATTTTTGCCGTGAATTTTAAAAAAAGGCGTGTTCGCACCGATTTTTTTCTTTTACCAGAAGAACGCCAAACACTCGTACACTTTCGCATATTTCGTGAATGAATTCAAAGCGACGATTTTCATTTATGTATGTGAAATGGGGGCCCAACAGATTGGGCCCACGCCTTCTGATCTTCTGAAGTCGTGCCGAAACATTTTATAAATGATGAAAAATTGGCATTGATCATCAAGTTCGTGGTCATTGTAATGGCTTCGCGAAGGAACCTCACTATCTTGTTCGTGTAATGGAGTGGACGAGGAATTCAAGGCAAATATATTACCGTAGAATACATCTGCTGTATTGCTAATAATTCGACAAATTGTAAGAAAAAAAATCCAGGTTAAGTCTTTCGAGTTTTTCGAGAACGCGTGTTCCTTGTATTTTATGCTAGGATTCTCGAGCAGCGGAGTCGTGTGTTGGCGAGCAGCTCGCGGGTTACTTGCGACTGGACTCATCTGGAAATTGCGTGGAACCAGTACTGCATGAAACCATTATCCCAAATTTATCGCGTTTATTTTTTTTTTCGCGACTTGAGGAGACGAATGGTTTTGATGGCGGAATGGACTCGGGGGGGTTTATGGATGATAAGAAAGGACGGCGCTGTTTCACGATGTTTCGATGCAAACGCGCGGCACTGGGTTGAAAGGGGCCCGAGGCGATCATCAGTCAGCTTCCTCTGTGACGTCAGGCACAAGGAACTCTGATGCGAGGAAAAAAAAAAAGGTGACAGTAATTTCTGTTTCTGAATGCAATCACCCCTCGGGGGGTGTGAATGTGTTTGTTTTTTTTTTTTGCCTTTTGCAACGGATGACGAGGTCGGCTTGCTCTGGTTTCCAGCTGACTGACTTGCAGTTGCACGGGAAAATAGTCAGTTATTCATCGCTCGATTTCAGCGAGTGGCTGAAGGACGTGAAAATGAGGTTAAGTGGAGAGGAAAGCAGACTGGCGTATCGCATCTGACAAGACTTTCCGTGTGATAACCTCTTTTTCAGATGACGAGTCAGACGCTGGAAATACATGCGCCTTGCTTGTCAGCTATTGTACTTTATTCTCTGGTCTGCCGTCACGAGTATCACGACCTTCATACGTAGTTGCATGTAAATCTTCATTACATTTCATTTGTATTACGTAAATTTTTATACTGTACCACTATTCCCCAACCCGTGGTCCGCGGACCGGGTTTGCAGGTCCACAGGAGATTTTTTTCAACATGATAAGTTTATCAAAAGTAACGATGCAATTTGTTTTCTTAATCTGGAATTTCAGAAAGACAATGAAAGTTGAAATTATTTGATGAAAATGAAAGTTGGCTCTTCTCAATAACACTTCAGACGCATATTTTCACCAGCTGCAATAAATTACTGTAATATAATTTGTTTGTTCCAGTAAAGAAACCTTTCTTCAAGTCCACCTTTCTAATTTTTTGAAGACATTCCACTATAGTTACTTCATTGGTTCCTAACTTAATTTTTGCAAAAAAAAACAGAAACTTCTTGAATAACTTCCATGAAGTATTTGAACAAAATGTTTGTGAGTCTGCGAACATTTTATGAAACTTTGCCGGTACGCAGAAAATGTTTAGGAAATTCGCCAGTCCAAAAAGGTTGGGAACACTGCCCTATAGTGATTTTACTACAAAAGAAGCATAATTCAAAATACTCCGTGCTGTTGTTGAAAGGGACTCTAAATTCCATTAAATCTGATGTTCGTATTTTCGAAGTGCTGATTGCTTAACCATTCACGAAGGATACGGGGCTGTTGAAACTTTTTATTTTAGTTTGCTTTTGCCACCCTCTACTTAAGGCTGCTAGATGCTCTCGATTCCTATGTATGGAAGGAATCTGTGAAGAACTTTTCTACGAACCCGAGTGTTCATATTATGTTTTGACGAGCCGAGAGCCGCTGCTTTGTTTTCTTCCGGCGCGAGGAAGAAATTTCCAGAGAGAAAGTCTCCAGACCCTCTTGTTTTTCTCTTGGGCTGTTTCGGCTATGCTTATTTTTTTTTTCAAATGCAGTACAATGAGAAGCGAGGAGGATTAATCGCACACATTATCCTTTGCCAATGGTCGCGAGGCAGGGATGGAGTCGTTCAGCTCATGATTCTCGCATTACTCGGGAGCATTCCACTTAGTATGCACGATTTGTGGCTCGGATCCAGGCAATTTGTTTAACTGCAATGCACCCTGTTTTTGTCCGCATTCTCTTGAACCACGCGATTATTCTGCGAGTAAATTCCGTCATCCACGCGACTGGAAGAGGAGGAAAGTGGAACAACATTACGGTATATCTTACGGAGCCTATTGCCGGAAACACGAGTTGCTAAACCCACAAGACAAATCCCTAACGACGGCTTCATTAAATACTAAGTGCAGCCAAGAGTTTTACCTCCCCAAACTAGAGACACTAAAAACTCCGGATTTCCAGACTTGAAATAACCGATGAACGATTTTAAAAAATCGTCGTGATTTTTATGTTTTCTTTGTGTTGTTCAAAAAATGAAGGGATTCGTCTGCGATGAAATTCTAGCGATACTGAATTCGAAAATATCCCAAGAGAATTCTTACTCCGAAGAAGAGTTGATGTGCCAAACGTAGCTGACAAACACTTCTAACGCGGAAATATTCTCTTTTGCTGTTCTGAAATATTTTTCAAGTTTTACTGTTTATATTTTATTCATGTTCAGCTTCTTATTAAGGCGTATACCTTCTTAGCCAGAAATACTATGTGTTATGCAATTACAAATTATTTAATTGGTTGAGAGCGAGTACTGTTTGATCAACAGCCTTTCCAAATATTCGCTCGCACCACAGAATACGATGTTTGATATTTTGTCATCTTCGCAGACATCGGATTACTTTTTTGAAATTGAATGCCTGTTATTTCAGTGGCTTATTGAAAGTATTTACTCTTGAGAAGCCACTGTACCGTATTTTTAAAATCTGATATGCGTAACGCTCCGGTCGAGTTTTATTGCAACCTGAAATCTTTCATCTTGAACTAGTTGAAGCACCATTTATTTTATCAAGTAATCAAAAAATCATTCATCTCTGTTTCTATGAAATTACTTGACGCTGGAGTTCGATCCTGGAAATTTTATATTTTGGTCCGTTTTACTTGTGGAGTCAATTGAAGCAGATTTAAATGACATTCTCCTCGGAGTCTCGTCACTTCGATAGATTTCTCACTTGCTGGCGGAGTTTTATCGCCAACCGCATCCCAGGGCATGTCGGTGGTACGGAGGATATTGTTCAGAGTCGGTTCGAGTGGAGTGAATGATGACGAGGACGCGAATTAATGAGCAATTTCCGTCGGCAAGCGGGTGCGTGTCGACACTGTCGACACGAGAACTGTCGACGCAAGAGGGAAAACGCGGCTATAGTGTAGTGTTGACGGTTCGCCGGCGGATGTCACGACAAGCCGTCTCGTTCAAACAAATCCCGCCTGGTTCTCATCCCTTGCGAAAGTCGGGTTTCGGCTCCTCTCGGGGTCGGCTATTGTTGCTCTGAGGAGGGACCCAGGGGTTTCCGCTCATAATGAGACCCAGCGGACGGAATACTCGGGAAAAGACTCGCTCAACAACCTCGGTTCCTGCAAACTTATGCTGCTTGACTCGCTTGAATCAGGAATATTTCCATCGTTTTCTAAAATCAAAGCGAAAATAAATGCCGAAGAACTTGGTTTTCTGACGTATTTACGCGTTTCTGGCAAGGTGTGTGAAATAGGAAGCATCAATCATGAATTTTTTATTGATGAAAACTGCCTCAATATATATTCTTATGTGAGACTCCATATTTTGGCCTGGGAGATAATTTATCGCAGGCATCACATGATCAAAGTCAGTGATGCAAGGAATTTTGTGGTCAGAATGCTTCAACATACTTGCATTCATGTACCATTTCTCTCTGTCAATGTTAGAGCTGCGACAACACGTGTCCGAAAAAAAATTAAACGTGCCAGATTTTACACAATAATTGCTACTGCAACAGTTTCGTTAAATGCGCATAAAATATTTTCCAGGATAATAGTGAAGCATGGTTTGTTCAACATGGGCGAATTCGAAATCTTTCTGTCGTGAGTCTGACGCAGTTTCTCGAAATATTTTCCCTTTTTCAGCAAAATAATTTTGAGAAATCAATGTTCTTATCTCAAAACTGGAATTCACCATCAACCTTTCTAGAATACTGGCGAGTGTTCGATATTTTAAGCTGACCAAAAATTAACGTGACGAAATCAAACCCACGCAAGTATTTAACATATGCACTTAAAACAAACTTATCCGAATACAGTGAGACCCCCACATGCGGACACCTTGACCTGTGGACAATTCAACATAGGGACACTTATTTTCGCAGAAAAAATTAATGAAAAAGGCCCAACATGAGGGCACTGATTCAACATAGGAACATTTTGTGATGAAATTGAAAATACATTTCAGGCCAAATTACAAGAAACAGATATTTCCAACCCTAAAATTGATGTAAGAAAAATTCTTGGGCATTTCTCTCACCAATTTACCATTCATTTAGCTGATTTTAAAAAATTACCTCCAGCAAAGAGGGACTTCTACTTTTTTCCCTTGAATGTTATTTTTGTAGATGCCATTTCAATGTACAGTACAGAGATACACTATTCAATGCTTGAAATGTTCTTATTGAGTTGAAAATGTATTGACTGATTCAAATTCAAGTGGCAAACAATTTTTTTCAAGGAATTCTGAAGAATATTTCTCCCAGAAAACACCAATTGAAAATTATATGATGTAAGTCTACGAGATAACGAGACTTGACTTAGGGGACAATTCAACTTAGGGACACTCTTGATGCACCAATTATGTCCGCATCTATAGGGGTCTCACTGTACATTATTGCATCAAGCAAGTGCGACCTCTGGGAGATGGCTGAGAAAATTATGGAGTGGAGGGCATCTGGTATTGAATAATGCAGTTCCATCTGCCATAGTCGTCCATTGAATTGAGTTTTGGTGTACACTACAGTAGATTTTACCAAAATGGTGTGCATTTTGTGTCATCCTCAAGGGCAGGAATAGTTGAATATTTTACACCAGTTTTACTCTTAGTCCGACAATCTGCTCGCAAGCATGCTTGAAATGCTGTCCGCGAAGCAGCACTTGGGTTAGAGATCGGACTGTGGAAATTCTCTCCATGGCATGTCTAGTCCTTTAATCACGGCTTGTTTGCTCTACACGCCTGTAGGACGATATTCTATCCCTCTCTGGTGTTCCCCTGAAACCATCCATTCGATATTTACTTCTTCGTTTGGGATCCTTCCTGGTACCCAAGGATTCGATTATCTTGCCTCGCTTTCATGCCTGCGCTTCAGGATGACACATGCGATAAGTTGAAAGGCTTTGAAGGCCTTTCTAGATGAAACGGTTCCCTATACAGTATGTATGCATTCAGCGGAAACTTATTCTAGGAGGCAACGCATTGAGTCAATGGTGATCCTAGTTAACGACCTTGTGGACTTCTCCTGTAGCACTTATTGTGGAGTCAACTTCTGTGCTGTTGAAGCTACACATCATTGCTGAACATTTTACAGGTTTAAGGCATTCAGGGATCCCGTGTTATTATGGTATTTATCCAGAGTTTCCTTTAGAATTTCGTGCCACTTGTAGCACTATAGATCCAATAGAATACCATGTACAGTACATTGCATTTTATGAAAGGAAATTGGCAACAAAAATGAGTTGCTTGTCTTAAGGGATTATGAGGAATTTTTCTCTTCCAGCCTTTTCTAGATTTTGATTCTGGATGTCTTCTAGTTTTGTAGGCTTGCGCATTGAGGGTTAAAAATTTGCATACAAAGTATTTCAATTAGTAATGTGTGTTAAATCTTTGGTACTCACTTTACGCTCATCGTAAGCAAAGTGTAACCCAGAAATTAATTTGCAATTATTTTCTTTTTTCCTTGTTTGGAAGGAGATCCTTCTCAACAAGGTATTTGGTTCCTTGCAGCTGTTTCCTTTTGTTTTGGTTCCCACTCTCTCACATCAGCCCGCATTAATGTGTGATGCCCTTTTATGTGTGTTTCTCCTTTACAACTTGCTATTTGTAGTCAGTGATGAACAACTCTCACTGCCTCCTTCTAAACTGCCAATTTGGAAAAACCTATTCTGTTGAACTCTCAAGTGTATATATTATTTATATTAATTGAGATATATACCTGGATGTATATATTCATCAGTGTTCATGGAACCCGCAGTTCCTCAATCTAGGCTAATATTCCACCTCTATATTTTATGTTTCCAGGAAGGTATAAATATACCTTCCTTCCCACATATTTTCTCAGAATTAATCTAGTCATTTGAGGTTATTTCTCAGAGAGGCTTGCTGTATGTTTTAGCAAGACTCTCTTGAATCTCTATTTTTATGTTTGTGTGATTTTACGAATATTTTGTGACTTGAGTATATTTGAAAGTATATTTTTATTAGACTTGTATTTTTATTTACCTTGGTCTACAGACAACAAAAGCATATTTCTGTTAGTGTAACGCAGTCCTTGTAAAAATATATTCAATATTTTTAAAGTGCGTATCAGGTGGAGTTGAATTGATTTATGCAGAATGGACACAGAGAACTGATGCATGAAGTCATCCATGTTTTTTTTGTCTGCCCCAATGTCTAATGTTTTTCACCCCAACGCTGTGATTTCTCATGGTATTTGCCAGGAATAATATAGCTAATGAAATGTGATTTTCATGAGAATTGGATTGTTTTCTTGGCGCGTCCCAGAAGACCTGGCCATAATTCGTCGGCTTATGGGACGTGGAGCGTATATATTGGTGCATATGCCAGGCTGGTGGAAATGTGAGCGTATGGCGCTGGCGCCAGGAATTGGATTCCCCAAAATCAGCTCATTCAAAATGAATCAATGAAACAGCTGTCGCTCAGGAGTCCTTCTGCATTACGATCAAGCTCGAGAAGCAGGTTTGGGGGGGGTGGAAACCCTCTGGTTTTGGCAATTCTTTGCGGTTCTTGACTCCATATTATATGACCACAAAGGAATCCTATAGATATTTTCTGGATGAGGGAAAACACTCCTTACTTTCTGTGTTAGCGAATGGTATGACCAAAGACTTTACATGAACCATTGTGTCCCAAATCATTAGAACTATGCCTGGAGCAGTAATGACTTTGCAACAAGAAAAATTTCAGCAGTCATTACCAGTGACCATTTAGGCATAAAAGTTGAACTTTTTTGAATTTTTTGAATCTGGAGGCAATAAAGGGACTGTATTTGGAGGGTGAAATCAGAAAAAATTCCTTGCAATTTTTGCAGTGCTCAGAAAAATGCCATGAGAAGTCTCCAGCTAACTGTCCCTGGATGAGTTTTGTGTTGAACATTCTCTGGAAACCAATATAATTTAAAATCTTGGCTGCATTCATGTCAGTGCCTCAGCAGAATGGAGTAAGTAAGCTGCATTCAGCATTCCTGATGCCGAATGTGGAGATTTTAAAAATGCAATTGGTGCGTAAGAATTTGTCAAGATAGGCACGGAATTGAATAATTATATTAGTAAATGAAGAAGGATTTGTGATGCATCCAGTATAGCAAACTTTTTGTGAAAAATTTTACGAGATTCTCCATGTGGAAATTTCCTGATTAAGGCAGGCACAGTCTGAAGTTTTCAATCCCAAATGAGACTGACGGTTTGTTGTAACTTTGATGGAACATTTATTCAATGATAAATATGCTCCCAAGTTGTTCCTCACATCATCCTCCCAGATAGAATGAAGAGATTGGTGCCACTGATGGAATGCATGATTGGATCAAATTGCTTCCCCAGAATATCCCTCAGTTTTTCAAAAAATGATAAAAAATGAGAATGCAAAAAAAAAGATCTACAGTATAATGGAGTACAGGCAGGCATGACGTGACATTCTTTTCCAGTCATTAATTTTGAAAATCTCCCAAAAAATTCTCCAGTCCAACACACTTTTTTCTGCAGTCCCCGAAAGTTTGTTGTAACGAGATTTCACTGTATTACCCTCAACAATAAAGAAGCGACCAACCGCTGCCCGGTCTGCTTGGGACCAGCAAAATGCTCGGGTATGCTCTGCATGGCGCGGTCCTCGTGAGAGGTCACACCCCGAATTTCCCCCCGCGCCAAGGAAGAAAACGGGCTCTGCCAGACACAAGGGAATCCTGGACTGACCGTGCTAGGTCGCCAGTGTTACCCGCGCTCCGAGCGGGAACACAGCCCTCTGCTGGAGAGCCGCGGAGTTCTCTATGGGGACTCACCTGTATACTGAATAGTTACTATAATTCCCGTCCGCGGTTCTTACCCCCCCCCCCCCCTTGTGCGAGTTTCTTGTTAGACACGAACTCGATTTTCTTTTCCTTGTATTAGTGAGTGTTCTAGAAATCTAGAGCTCGATTTTCGTGAACTCCGGGGGGCCGATTTTGAGAAGTGTGCATTGCATCACTTGTTGAAGGCAGTCATGATTTATAGCCAGTGCTCTGTATTTTTCAATACGTTGCAGTGTCTGTACGATTGTAAAAAAAAAACACGGATGAAATTTAATACAGTCAGAACTCGTCAGACAGAACTACTCCCATGAACCTGAGAAGAAAAATCATTGTTAGGAATAATTCGATAAAATGAGATTACGTATAGCGGAGGTAAAAATATTTCCACTACATATAATTGAAGAATTGCCACCATTTGCAACTTCTTCCAATATCTAAACTCCAAAACAAAGCTAGAGAAATTTTGCTTAGAGTTCGATACTTCTTGCAATGATAAATTGTCTGCACAAATAGTTTGTCCTTTAATTTTTTTTTTTTAGGAATTACATTTTTGCACAAGTTCGATTTTCCCGCATTGTGCCATTTGATAGGGATTTTCTGTGATCCACGCACACATAATCAAGGCACAAATGCGTCAGACTGAGATTATAGAGGAAGGAAGTTTGCTATAATGACATAATTATAATATTGTCCTCATTGAGAAATTGTTGGGACCAAAAATATCCTTGTAACGGAATTTTACTGCATTTTGTTTTAAATAATGGTGAAAAAACTACCGGTGGGATTTTATTCTCCATAAAAAATAAAGGTTATATTTATTCAAATTTTGAAGCGAGTTTTTCAGAACATTTGCCATGGCTGCGCATCACATTAGAGTAAACATTATTATGAGATTTTCAGGGTATTTCTCTAAATTTTTAATTTCTTAAATCAGGTCGGGCTTCATTTGAGGTCACGTGGTGTTCATTGTAGGGTCCACGAAGAGGAAGAAAAACTAATATTTTAGTACTTGACAGGAAAGACAGGCAAGATTAAGTTGCGTGACATGAAAGAGATCTGAAAAGCGCTTCACACTACGGATTCTGTTTTCAGAAGGACTTCGCCGTGTAAATTACTTTTTTTTGGGTTCTTTGAATGCATAAGATCGTTCGGAAACCCAGACCGAAATTCAGTTTTTAAATCGACGAAATATGCTTCACTGCCTAAACATTGCATGACGCAATCACTCCCAATTCCTGTGACGTTTCTTTTAGCATTTATAAAAAATTGCAAATTTTTGATGGAACCATGAAGATCTTTGTTCTTGGACGAGGTGCTGAGTAGTGAATTATCGTTCTCGCGCGGTTGCAAAATATAAGACGTGCAGAACAAAAAGTCGAAGCAGATATTTAGTTGAACTCAGTTTTTCCGGATGTCTGGAGTGAAATTTGGATTCCTAAAAATCATCATCTTCACGTTCACCTTTTCCACCGCGCATCGGAAATTTTTTAACAAATTTTTCGCTGAGCGTTTTTTAACCAGTGCTTTGTTGAACCTTGTTACAGTGTCAGATCCTTTACAAATGCTCCAGAGAGTGTGAAAAATAAAAGCTGAATGAAAAGAAACAACTCAACTTGGAGTCTCCAAAGTTTAGGCAGGGACTGCTGGCGGTATTTCTGCGGCCCAAGTGCTTAAAAAGACACAGATTTGCACTTGACTTTAAATATTTCGAAGGCTGGGTAACTGCCTCATCAGCACTCAGATGTCTCTTGCATCTGGAATGAGCTTATTGCAGCTTAAAATCTATAACTAATTTGCTTTAAATGCACTTTAATTTACTTTTACTAATTTACTTTAATTAATTAATTAATATTCAATAATTTACTTTTTCGAACCCAAAACTAATTCCCAAAACAAAAGGTTTATTGACTTGTTCATTTAATAGAGGGCTCCGTTGTTGACATCGATCGTTAGAATGCTGCTATTCTGAAAGGCTGGCGACATGTACAAAGGGTTATTGAAAGAGTTTCTCCCCTGGGTGTCAATCTTACGTTCAATTGAAGGAAATTTTGAATTAATTTTTTTAAATATGATAGCAACCAAATACAGTAATATCAAAAAAACTTCATGCTGAGGAGAGGTCAAATAAAAATTCAAAACGACAACAATAGAGTAGTTATTCGTCACAGTCCTCAACCCAACCCTGTAACCTTTGAAATCCATGAAAAATCTAAAAAAATCGTAAAATGATTTATCACAGCCGTTCAGCTGCAGTAAATTATGCGTCCTGCAAAACGTTTCCAGTGTGACAGAAAAACAAAAGGAAAGGAAACAACTCCTCAATTTTTGGTGGGCCCAGACCAGAAAACATGTTGAAATCAGGAGAAAAGTTATCGACTGCCAGTGCAGAAGAGATTACGCATCTCATCAAAGTATATTCTCACAATAAAGTGCGCAATAAAACAGCGAGCCAAAAAGCACTCGAGTTGGGTCATTGTTTTCCCTTTCGTGTTCGCTCATTTGTGACGTGAGTCGCTCGTTTTGTACTCGCTCTTTTGCGGAAGAACTGTGTCAGCACATTAGAGGAAAACTATTTCCACGCGTGACCGCTGATGAATGATGAGCGGATCGCGATTATTAAAACAACTGCTGTTTTTGTGCTTGACATTTGCCCTTCTGTGGGAGGGCAAACCCCCCCCTTGTCAAAGCGTTCGAAACCCTTTTTTCATCACGCGTAGACGATTGATGGATGATGCGCTGGCTTTTGTTTTTATATTTTCTGTGTGAAGAAAAATGCGGTACAAAATCCTTTAATATTTTTTTTTTCAATTTTCAAGTTCGAGTCGTCACACACAGCACACAGACACACACGTATAAAAAAAGTAAATAACTGAACCGTCGCGGGTAAAGCAGAGTAAGTAGATTGCGAGGCTCTCGTCACCGCCGCGTGTGTGCGTGTTTTTTTTTTTTTTGCGAATGCGAGATCGCCAGCAGCGGCGGCGGTCGGCAGCATAAGTCGAGAACCCCGTCCAAAGGAGCAGGGTCGTAAGCAGGCGGTGGAATCCGCCAGAGCGGCGACTACGGGCGCCGTCGCGAGCCAGTGTTGCCCGCGGTCCGGCGGCCCAGCGGGATCGCCGCCGTCCGCGTCCGCGTCGGTGTCGTCCATGCCATGCGCGCCGGTCATGGGCAACGCCAACGGCCTCACACCCGCGCCGCTCGGACACGCGCCCCGGGCCCAGGGCCTCAACAAAGTCGCGGCGTCCCCGTCCACGTTGCCGGATGACTACCTCTACCTCAAGAACGTCGTGCCGCAGCTCAAGAAGGACGTCAAGGACCGAGAGGCTCGCATCACCGACCTCGAGGCCGAGTGCGCCGACCTCAAGCGCCTCCTGCGCAAAAAGGACCTGGAAAAGACGGGCCTCGAACGCGAGATTCACAAGCTCAAGGTTTGCCTCCCTTGTTTTTTTTTTTTTTTTTATTCATGCAGTCAAACTTTTTTAACCATTCTGAGGCGAGGTTGGGATACAGGGTACAGTACTGTATTTTCAAAAAATTGTGTGCCTTTGAGCCCTGAAAATAGAAGGCCCGAATTTTGAATTAGGAAAAGACGGTCCTCGAACGCGAGATTCACAAGCTCAAGGTTTGCCTCCCTTTTTTTTTTTTTTTTTTTTTTTTTTTTTTTTTATCTTTTTCAACCATTCTGTGATCCCCCCCCCCCCCCCCCCCCCCCGCATTCCCATCATGGGATCATAATAGGTGCTTTAAAACTCAGGGCATTTTAGTGACCTTTGGTCAAACTGAAATGCGCCTGCTGTCTTTGCCACAGGATGGGAAGCAACCTGCTGCCTTGCGAGAGTCAAGTCAAGCTTCAAGATCCCAAAAAAATTGAGTTAAGGAGGTTTTGACTTAGGGAACAAAGTATTTTGTTCTAGAAAAGAAAAAAAGGATAACAGGAAATAGTAATTGGTGATATTCTGGGCCTAAAATTGCTTCCGGAATGATTTGAGAGGATGCTGAAGTTGGAGGCGAGGGATTATGTGCCCTATCAGTCCTTTGATTGCTTTCAAAACGCATCAAGTTAAATTTGTATTTTTCTTTCCTGGGTCATGAAGACCAAAGGCCTCGAGAAAATTCTAGTCAGGGAGGTTTGTGGGACAAAAATCCTTTGAGTTAGGAAGGGTTTATATTTTTCAAGTGAAAAGGACTTGAAAAAAAAAATCAAAATAGGGAGGTATTCGACTTTGGGACGATTACCGTCCTCTACCGTCATTATTCCCGATGGTATTCGCAGTAGAAGGAAATCCTGGATATTTAACCTAAACCAGTTTAAGTCAGAGTTAATTCATGATTTTTTAAAAATATTTATTTCCCCTGACACTGGTTTGCAGTGGAATTGTGGCCTTCGCCCTGTAGAATGTGGTGTGCCGCGTTTCTGTGGTATATACTAAGCTGGGATTTAAGTGGCAGCTATACAGGAAGCATTTTTCATTTTTGTTGTTGCTAACATTGCATAATTACCACATACTGTGTAAACAAAGGGACCCTGTGGGCCTCCGCACTGTTTTTAAAAATCAACACACTTAATATTCGATGAAGATATATTTTCATGAAAAATCATTTCAAGTCTGTGAAAGCACGGTTCGGTGGACAACTTTCAAACTCTCAAAGCATCGCTGATCCTGAAAGAGTAAAATGAAGACTAATTATCGATTATTGAATGATATTGAATCAAATATTTGCCTGCTTTGATTCAGGCTTTTGTCTTAAGAGTTGATTCGAAAGAGGCGCATTTTTGTGAATCCTGTTCTTTTTCTGAACGTACTAAGGAAACGCTGTCGCCGATGATCGAGAATTTTATGCTGGAGTCGGATACTTGGCTGTGATGTTGCCGACATTGAGGAGTTGCCAGCCACTCCGGAAATCCGGGAAACTTCAAAAACANTTTTCTTTCCTGGGTCATGAAGACCAAAGGCCTCGAGAAAATTCTAGTCAGGGAGGTTTGTGGGACAAAAATCCTTTGAGTTAGGAAGGGTTTATATTTTTCAAGTGAAAAGGACTTGAAAAAAAAATCAAAATAGGGAGGTATTCGACTTTGGGACGATTACCGTCCTCTACCGTCATTATTCCCGATGGTATTCGCAGTAGAAGGAAATCCTGGATATTTAACCTAAACCAGTTTAAGTCAGAGTTAATTCATTATTTTAAAAATACTTTTTTCCCTTGACACTGGTTTGCAGTGGAATTGTGGCCTTCGCCCTGTAGAATGTGGTGTGCCACTTTTCTGTGGTATACTAAGCTGGGATTTAAGTGGCAGCTATACAGGAAGCATTTTTCAATTTTGTTGTTGCTAACATTGAATAATTACCACATACTGTGTTAACAAAGAGACCATGCGGGCCTTCGCACTGTTTTTAAAAATCAACACACTTAATATACGCTGAAGATATATTTTCATGAAAAATCATTTCAAGTCTGTGAAAGCACGGTTCGGTGGACAACTTTCAAACTCTCAAAACATCGCTGATCCTGAAAGAGAAAAATGAAGACTGTAATAGCTAATAACTTACTATAACTTAGTTTATAAACGGACGAAACTAAGTCCGAAAACAGAATTCTCAACTAAGCTTTCTCCGCGTAAAAACACTTAGGACAAGAAAAAGACTTGCATGATTCCTTACGCTGTCGCCGATGATCGAGAATTTTATGCTGGAGTCGGATACTTGGCTGTGATGTTGCCGACATTGAGGAGTTGCCAGCCACTCCGGAAATCCGGGAAACTTCAAAAACACGAATGCCGAGCTTGAATGTGAAACGGGTCTCTTTATGTTTCATGAGTGCTTCCCGAAGTAATGAGCGAGCGAAATCTCCATGTACTTTTTGCGGACATACAATTTACGCAAAGATAGACCAGATTAAAATTCAGAAATGATCTGCCGTTTCTATTCATCGTTTTCAGAAGATCGCCCTTCGTTTTATCTTTGAATTTCAGCAAAACCTAGTCTTCAACTCCTTTCGAGGGACACTTTTCAGTTTGTAAAAATTAAAGTTCATCAAGTGCTCGAGCGTCTGATTCGAAAATTACAAAACTATTACTGTACTAAATCAATGACAAGTCAAGAAGAAATTCACAGTTCATTTGCTAAGGATAAGTGTTTTTAATTGCTGTCCTGAATCGAACAGTTTATCACTGAACTTATAAATTAATACGGTCAAACATTGACTGAGTGTCACTATCCACGCATTTTGGCGCGCAAAAAGGACAGCACTAAATTGAAGCGATTTTTTAGAAAGTATAAAAATAAAGAAAAATGTGCGTTCAGGTGAAATGTGTGGTTCAAAGAGAGGGTGGCAGTGGATCAGGGGGCACTTTTAGTTTCCAACTGACAAGTAACTTTCAGTTGGAAAAACCGTCGTGGCTGCGACTTCAACATTTACAGTTGTTTATAATTAGTAGCCTTGTCCTAACAGCGTTGACCCTGAGCCAGTTATTTTTTTCTTGTCTTATCTTCAAACGATGTCAAAACATGCAAGTGTGGAGGGAAAACTTTGTTTGTTCATAAATATGAGTTTCCATTTCAGCATTTTTGTATTCTCTCTCCATCCATTTGTCGCAGAAGAAAGCTGGAAGGATATTCAGAAAAATCAGATTTAAACTCATAAAATTGAACTCATGTGGAAATTATGCATTTAAAAAACGCGAGACTGGCAACACTTGAGGACGAACTAGTGTATGTTCGAAGATTTTTTCTACTGTCAAAATGTGTTGTTTTAGAATTCCAATCGTCTCAGGCGCAATTCGAACGTTTTCAAAGGCTTCAAAATTTTGTCATGAGAGTGATGGATACGGAAAAAATTCCGAACTTTTAAGCTTGACTGCATTGCCTGATTTCTTCGAATTTTTCGCATATGTTTGGCAAATATGTGACAAGCAGATGTGAAATGTTTGGGCTGTCTGAATAACTTATTTAAATACGAGTACGTCTGATCATTTTGGATTCAATCTTGCAGGCCAATCATGGCCCGGTGATAGTTCTAGGGAAATTTTTAATTGTTCTCAACCGGCTGTCATTGCATATGAAGAGACGTCACAGGACTCGACTCGTGAGGTGTCTCCTGGGGAATCGACAGATGGCAGATTTTCACAATGATAGTTGGAAGTTCCCCACTCATCGTTTCACCCGAGACCGAGACCCAGGCGCGGTGGGTTTGACCTCCCGGGTTTGTTTTCCCAGCGCCTGGCGCGAAGACGTTTCGTTCCCAGGTTCGCGATTCTGGCTACCGTCCCCTACTGGATTTTATTTTCCGGTTCGACACTCGGGATGATTTGTTTACAGTAACACGAGGACCCGGGTTGTTTGCATGAGCCTGAATTCTATTCTTTCTGGGGAAATGAGAAGAGGAGATGTCGTCGTTCCCTAGATGTTCTTCTCTCAAGTTGACGTACCAAAAGTTTCAGTTCACAAAAATAATGTTCACGCAATGACGAAGCGTCATTAAGATACCCTGACTTTTCATGCTCCTTAACTCGTAGGTTTAAATGACTTCAAGACAAGATTTAAAAAAATTATTTACTTTATGTGCATGTATATATTACTCTATATTTAAATGGCAAAAGGTGAAATATGTGGCATTGCATTATTTAACTCGTGTAAAGCTTGCTCAAATTTAATTTCAAGAGAAAATTAAAATTGGGATCAATTATTTTGAAAAATTGCGCTGGTTCTTCTCTCATGATCACCTTAAAGTTAATGGTTTCCTGCAATTATGAATGTTCATGATGGTGCAGGACATTGATTGCTTGAATGGGTGCATGTTTTTGACCAAACCACGTACCAGCATATTGTGTGGAAATCAGAGGTACAAATTCGAATCTTCGTTGGTTGAAATCAGAAAGAATACACTCTGACATTATATTTTCATCATTTAAACGCTGCTGGTGTGCAGCGAAAACTGCTTGCGATCGATCAATGATTACCCGATCTGTTTGATTTTCCCCAACTGCGTTTTTTTCCTATAAAATCTCAAAGAAAGAACCTTTGAAAGCAGGAAACCTGTTCGTTTCGACGAGATCAAAGGATTTTCAAAAGTCAGGGTTTGGGTTAGCTTAGTCCTCAAACGACAAGAATTCCAATCCGTATCTTGTGAGCTCATCTTTCGTCCCTGTCGATCCCACGCCGGGTTTCGCTCCGTCGCCCAGGTGTCGAGGGGGATCCCATCATCAAGAGAATTTCTTCTGCACCCGACCCTCTCCCGGGAAACCGTTTCCCAGAATAAGATGCTTTCCGGTAGACAGATTTTCCTGCAACCCAGTGACAACTGGAACACCTCCAAAGTTTGTTCTATTTTTCGCTGGTTGCGAGAGGAGATGCTGGGTAAGCTGCTTTTTCTGTGCATTTTCCAAAAGGTTACTGTTCAGAAAAAAAAAGTTTTCACTTGTTGCTGTGTGCATCAGAACATGAATGGAACAGCTGGGGCGGAAATGTATCGAAATTGACGTTGAATCTGGTACGTTTTGGTGGGAGATTGCTTGATGGTGAAAAAGTGCGAAAAAACCTGTCCACATTATCTTACAAAATTCCTCTTGTACACGTGAAAAATAACCAATAAGGCACATGGAGCTGTGGTTGACACTATAAAAGGTGGAAATGCAATTGCGAACATCTAATCATGCTGTAGCAAATCGTTATTCTGTGATTCAAACAGTGGAAAACTTCATTCCAGAGATTCAAAGCGTTCAACTGAATAGACTTCTTCACACCTCAGGATTATGGGTGCTTGGAATCTTGACTTGCGGACACTTGATAACTTTTCTAAACCTGCTTTGACATCCAAACAATACCTCGAGATACAGGCACTCTTGACGCATGCAAAAATTGTCCTTTTCAAAATGTTGATACATCTTGAAGAAAATTCAAAAATGAACTTCATTATAAATTCCACTACAATTCATAATCCGAAATAGGCTGATTTTGTGTTTCGTTTTTTAGAGTTCTTTTCATCATATGAGCACTGTAAAAGAAGATTTGGGCTTGTTCTCTGCTTTTTGGGATGCCAAACGATCCAATTATGCGTGGTTTTCCTTCGCACTGTTTTTTTTCATTGCTCGAAGTAGATTATTTTATTCAAAAATTTTGGGCACTTTTGCTTAATTTTTGATCAAGAGGATTACTAACTAAATAAGTTCCTAATGAAGTGTAGGGGGGAACGTGATCCTACATGCGGACGTTTCGACATAGGGCCAAGGTTCGAGCTCAAATTTCGTCCTCATCTCGGGGCACCGCTGTATTTCTGTCCCGGCGCTTGAAAGTCGACATATCCAGAGAACTTCAATGAGTTGGCAAATATAGTGCTCTATTTTGCCCGTCATCCGAACGAAGTTCAAGGAAATTTCGATAGTTCGGCGAAATCTTCCTCTTGGGACAGGATTCCCGGAGCAGCGGGGGCGGCCAATTTTCCGTGTCACTCCGAGGAAACTTCCGGGGGGAGCAATAATCCTGAGGCAACCGGCGCCTTCCGAACAGTTTTATGGCCTGAAACTGCGACTTGACTCGGTTTACCCGGGGCCCTAAAATTCAGTTTCGCCACGAATCCCAGTGAGTTACCCGCTGTTCAGCGATAAGAGGTTGATAAGGTTCCCCTGCAAGTTTACTTTTGATTGTCGGGGGCCGGGGAATTTCTGCTGTTGCACACAAGCCGAGACTCGGCTGCCTTGTCAACAACCATAAACGAAAATCGTCGTGTTTGTTTCCGTAATCACACAATTTGGTACTGTACTGTACTGTACTTCGAAAAATGCGGAGAAAAACTCTGCGTATGCGAATGTGAAACGCCATCGATTTTAAGAATAATAGTCATTCAAAGCTCCTGTAAATGACAAATCTTTTTACCCCAAATCAACCTGCCCATTCGTTTGCAATTTGCAAAAACCCTGTATCCAGTCTGACTTGATGCAGAAAATCCATTCTAAAATATGGGCCGAAATTGTTTTTGAGACAATAACCCCGGAAAGAATTGTTCTGCAGCGAAAAGCTGAAAAGTGGTCACTCCAATTCATGTAAATTCTATGATGATTACCTCACCTAGAAAAAAGCCCACCGGAGAGTTTTCGGAATCTTTGCTTTTAATTTAAATTTTTCCCTTGAAATTTTACTTTTCTATTTTGAGTTCAGGTCAAGTTTTAAACTAATCAGAAATTATTAAATTTCAATGAGGAAAATGAGTTATAATTATTGCACCACAACTGCCCGTTGCGTTTGTATTAAAAATAAATAAATAAATAAATTGATTTTATTTCCGAGATACCCTTTGCTGAACGTAAATTTGGGAAAAGTGGTTCATTAGATTCACATAAAATGGAATCGATCTGGGCCCGAATATGCGGACTCAGAGACGATTTTTTTTTAGCTCGGCCCGGTGATTCCAGTGGGGTTGAATTGATGGGACAAGGCTGACCTCGCCCCGCATCTCCCGATTTCCTCGAAATTCGAGGGAAAGAATCGGGCCCATTGCTGGGTCAATCAATTAATAATCGATCCCCGCATGCATCCAGTAATTGGGTCACATATATCAGCCATGGTCCCGAGTGACGGTGTCGTTAAGTCGACTGGATCCGAGAGGGAAAGAATCGGGCCCATTGCTGGGTCAATCAATTAATAATCGATCCCCGCATGCATCCAGTAATTGGGTCACATATATCAGCCATGGTCCCGAGTGACGGTGTCGTTAAGTCGACTGGATCCGGTGTTCAAACGATCGCTGCCAAGAACAATCGTCTGCCTTTCATGATTGCTTTCTTTTCAATTCCCATTGCAATTGTTCAGCTCGTAACCTGTTGCCGGGTAATTGCATTGTGTTGGCTCTTGAGAATAGATTGCCTTGGTAATCCCTGACCTTCGATCTACAACTACAGTACTCATATAAAGAAATACAATTCGACGGAAAATGGAGATTATTTTTCTTCCGCAAAAATCCGCGCATTGCGCTTCATTTCTGCCGAAAATTGGACGAGAAACAATTACAACAGGTGTGCCTCTAGTACAGATGAGCTTGCTAAAAATGTGTCATGAAATATTACCACAATGCATTCCAGAGTGTAATGCTCATGTCGTACTCAGATGTGTTCGGTACTTCGGAGGGTGGTAAAATGGAAAACATGGTACGGCACAGTACTTCAATAACATAGACGAATCAACAATCGTTTTTTGATTGAAGATTCTGATGCACATTCGAAATGTTACTGTACTCTTCAGTCTTCACATACCATATATTGGGCCCAATCACTGTATATGCTTCATGTGTGGACTAAACTCGCGATTTGCGGAATCGGAAGTTTGATTTTCTTACGGTCTCATTTCATTTACAAAAATAAAAAAAAATAAAAATAAAAGAAGGCCTCCTTTCAAGCTCTTTCAACTGCTCTGGTGAATACTTCGCAAAAATTCGGATTTCCTCTACTTTTGAAAATTCGTCATCAACGAATCAACAAAATGTACCCTGATTTTCTCCTCAAACATGAAAAATTTGTTTTTTTCTCTCGAAAACCACTTCCTGATCATGCGAAGTGCATTATCGTCGCACGCAGTGTGCCAAATATTATAATTGCATGTACACGGGTTTTCACTGATCCAGAGGCTTGAGCTATAAAGATTATAATTCTAATTACCTTCGACTCGAAAAATAATTTATCGATGACTCAAGATACGCGTTCATGTCCGACCGATGTAACTGTATTCGTTCATGAAAACCACTCGCTTGTGAGAAATTACTTCATGTCTTGTGGGGGATATATGTTAATCTTTGAAATTGATGTTCAAACTGGCTCCGAGAGTCGAACGTTTTGAGGCCTCTTGTTCTGATGTTTCGCAAAGGAAATCATCCCTGATCTTGTTGCGTGAGGGATTCTCGTGTTTGCCGTTTTCGGGCGCGTCATGAGGTGACGTAAGCTAAATTCCAGGGCAGCCTCGTTAGCCCTGGGAATGAGTAATGCGTTATTTCACAGTAGAAAGCTACAGAGGTTATTCGATTTCGCGGGAGAAGCGATCTAATTCGAGCGTGGCGAACGTTTCGCAATTCGAACAGCTGCTCTACTCGAGGGATTTCACTGGGTCGAAACTCGTTCACCGCCTGAAAAGCGCTGAAAAGATGTGAGGCCAATTCCCAGCCTCGGGTTGCTCGACTATGCTCAAGGCCCGAAATATTCTTCGAAAAAAAAAAAAAGAAGGAAAAATAGTAGCCTTCTTTCTCTGATTTCTTTCCCCTGCTTCCATTCTCTTTTTACACACGCCCGGGAGCGGAAATCGAACGGATTTAACAGAGCAGCTGCTAGTTATCATGGTTGAACAGCTAGACTCGACTTCAAGAAGCAATCTCCCGTCACGCCTCGGGCTATCCTTTTTTCGCGTGACGACGTCGTCGATTCAAATGCGCCGCGGTTTCACACGCTGACGCGATTCGCTCTCCCTCATTCCATCACGTCCCGCAAAACGCAATCTCTGAATGGGACTTTCCCCCAAGTCTTGCGATTTTGGCCATAGGAAACAAATTTTTTTTTAATTTGTGAATTGTTTTCAACACATGGAAGGTGGTGCGAGGACTTTTGAACAATTGCGTTGATTTTCTGAGACGTGGATAGTCTTTGAGTCCGTCTGGAAGTGCCGGAACAACTGTGAGAATTTCAAGAGATCGACGGGAAGCTAAAGTTTTCGCTCAAGTTTCCTGGTGGTTCACTTTAATTTTTTTTTGACGGCAATTGTCCACATAAAATGCAGTACCTCAGAACTTTGGACGCGTTGGAGTGATGTTTTTGCGATGAATCCAAGTTTTAATTAGATGATTCTCACCCGAAACCTGAAGCACAGATATTTGAAAAAAGTTTCTTCCGGTCTTTCTCACACTCGCCGAAGAGTCGTTCACTTTTTGCCTAAGTTTCATCGCCAAATACAGGAAAAAATGAATGAAAATTCGCTCGAAAGCAGTTTTCATTTTCGGTCTGTCTTCGTCTTGCTCGTAAAACTTTTGACAAGCCCCTAAAATTTGCCCCTCGTCCTCAGCGACGGGGCTCCATTTTCGTAATGATGAATGAGTACCGTCCTTTACGTAGTTCCAAGTACTGGCTCACCCCTGTAAAAATCGGTCATGCAGTATTTACGAGATTGAATGAGGACGCAAGCCGTCACTAAATTCAGCTCCGTGAACGCAGTTAAAAATGCTAATTTGTAAGTTTTCATATTGGCTCTCCTCGAGATGGGTATTCAGTGTTTTGCAGCATTGGAAAATTACTTGTGCTTATACTGCTGCCTTATCATATGCGGTTCTCAACGTCTTGTGAATAATGTGTTGAACCGTGACATTTTGAAGTTACTGTACAGAGCTTGGCTATTAATCTTCATAATACATGAAGCAATAAAAGCAAGTATCTAAAAATATCCAATTGATAAGGACGCTTGAACTCGCCCCAAATGTCACCTTTTTTCTGGATCCGGAATAAAGTATCTCAAGATATTGTACTGTATCATCAGTTACTGAGCGAAAATTTACGATTATTTTCGATAAGGAGAATTACGAACCAGCATGGAATTTCACCAGATATATGTTCGAGATACGCTTTATTCTCTTCAACAAATGTTCCCTTCAGCCCCCATGGTGATTTACAAGTGAATATAATTTCTTGAGTTTTCACTCCTTTTGTTTCTTAAAAAACATTTATTGATACACAGGATAAAACTTCTCAGCAAGCTGTGAAATAAATGGAAAACTCTAGGTGTAACCAAAAATTTTTAAATCCATTTCTGGAGTGACTTGATGAATTTCTTTAAAACCTGAAAAAGAAGATGCTTGGAATATCATGAGAAGATGTTTTTGTAAATGCCAGAATTTTCCCAGCTTGGCCAAGAGTGGGCACTATACCTTTGTATACACAGTACGTTGAGATTAAAAATGTTCAAATAAGGACTGTTTTACTTTAGTAAGGTTTTCTTCTACTTTAGGAAACTTGCCTAGATTTTAGGCCTAGTAAGCATGTTCAGGCATATTCTTGATTTTTGTGAGCACTGTGGAAGTTTTGAAACCAAATTTAAATTATACCTTTAATTTATCAAGGAAAATGTGATTCAGCTGACAAACTTTCTGGTCAACAAACTTTTCTTTCTGTCCTTACCTAATTCAAGTAATTGGTTATGGGGTGACCTGAAAAAATAGATGGGCGCAAGTTTATATGACATAAATGAACTCATGGTGGACGTGGAAAAAAGGGTTTAAAATCTTCTTTTTTTCCCCTGCGCATCATAAGTGGGTACACAATTTTCAAGAAGTTTTAGGAAGTTATGTTAGCATTATACTTAATTTTAATGGAGAAATTTGGAACAAATATAACAAGAAAACATTTTTGCATTAAAAAAGTTGAAAACTCATCAGATTTTTGTTCAATTCACGCCTAAAGTCACATTTTTTGTTTTTATTTTTGCAATTTTATGGTTTTAGATTCACTAAAAATTGGGGTGCGCGTCTTACTCGGGGATACGATTTTTGCAAAATTGTCAACTGAAAAACCCCTGTGCGCGCCTTACTTGAGGGCGCGTGGTACTCAAGTAAATACCGTAACATTGAGCCACATTCTGTAGTGTTCTGCATTTTGAGTGGTCCAACAAAGAAGGGCATATTTTTGGACATGCTGGAAAAAATTCAAGCTTGGGTGACAGGCACCCTCTCCATCCTGCGAAAAATTCTGAAGAAGAATATTGGAAAGGAGAAGAGAATTTTCATTGTGAAGCGACGACGAGAATCCGGATTAGCATTCCCGCTGGTCTGCTCTTTTTTTCGGGAGGCCGTGCGACTCGGGGCCTCAGAGCACAGCTGGTTACACTTGTAAACTTCCTCCTGCTGGGTTTCGGGATCTAGGAAGAAATAAATAATAAAATGAAACTTTACTTTCTCAATGGTCCCAGCGAAATACATAGCGGCCAGCCCTCGACCCGAGTTATTTTTGGCCCATTAGACCGCGTGTCAGCCAAAATAATAACGTACACCCTAGTACGCTTTGCCCTTTATACGCTGCGGGTCCGGAAATTTCGCCACGGCTTCCACAAAACCACATCGCGTGTTTCGTGGTCAGAGTTTGTCTTCATCTTTTCCATGCATAAAAAAAATAAAAACAAAATAAATAATACTGTTCCGTGGCTGCATCTCGAATGTGTGACGAGTTGTTCCTCAAGGGTACTTCCTGTCGCTCTTGTCGGTTCTCTTTATTCCTCGAAATGAGCGGAGAAAATCGAAAGATAATTACGACCTCGATGTATGTTTTTCCTTTTAGTTTCCGAGGACGAAATCAAAGCGTGGGAGAGAAAATGAAATGTCTGGACGTCGGATTTTCTCGGCGCGTTCCTTGGGGCTCTTTTTTTTTTTTTTACCGCCCAAGTTTTATTGCGAGACTACGGTTAACTTGGGTTGGAGAGGAAAATTGCTGCATTTCACTTTTTTCTCGATACGAAACGGGGTTTCTCGTGATTATACATTCCCCTACGCGAACCCGTTGTGAATCATCTCACATCAAACGTGACCAGACCCAGAGAATTCTTACACAACACTTCTTCTCGTTATGTAGGTCGTTAAGACATGGGGAGTCATCTGAAAAATATACTTACAAAGGGCTCTTATTAGTCACAGTGAATAGTAGAGCGCATATACCGGATTTACTTGAGTACCACACACCCTCAAGTGAGGCGGGCGCCAAAGTTTTTCAGCCTAAAATTTGGATGAAATATATTTTAGATTAATAAAGACTCAAACCACAGTTTTAGAGATTAAAAATAAAATGGATCAGATTCTAAATTTGGATCTATGACCTCAGTTGTCATCAAATTGATGCAACTAAACGGTAGTAGAGGTACAAAGTTAATAGATAGCTTTAACCAACTTTTAAGGAACAACTTTAGTTGAAACTACGCGTGGTTAAAAAGTTTACAATAGGGACGCAAACTGCGTGTGAGCATATTTAAAACAGGTGCTGGTGGTATTTGAGTAAATAAAGTAATTTTTTTTCGTCTGTTGTACTCAAACTAGAGTTTATTGGGTGCACTTCCTATTTTACATTGCGCCATCGATGTAAACGCTGGGCAAAAATGTGCTGCAAAATGAAAAATCCCCAGGACTTGTAGAAATAATCTATTTCAGCAACGAATTACACCTAAAAGCTCAATTTCATTTTATTTCTTATGAAATAAACCAAGCATGTGAATACAGTATTAGAATAACCCCCGACAAAAATCGCAGTACAGTACTGTACTCAGAAATAAAATTTTCCGCGATTTTTCCCACCTGTACTTTCCACTGGCAGAGTTTTCTGCGCAGTTCTGAGCAGTGTAATATGTTTTATCATGTGCTGCATTTCGATGTTTCAAGACGAAATCTAGAAGTAGAGCGTTTTAAATTTGCGGAATCAGGAAAAGGGTTTCAGTACTACGACGTCGTCGAAAGAACAGTGATTTCCTTTTTTTTCGACTTTTTTAGCCACCTACCATTTGTCTCAATACGTCGATACTTCTTTCATAGGCAACGACACCAAGACGCTAGAAATTTTCCAGTTTCCACCTCGAAGCAAGTCTTTTCAGAAGCAGACGACGAAGTCTGAAGCGTGATGCTCCCGTAGTAATTCAGTCAGCAAGCTAACGGTCTTATCTCAGCATGTCGCTTCGCACAGAAGGCGAGTAATTCACTTCGGGAACGCAACATTATCTCGACACTGTCCCTTCTTCGCAGCAAAATTAGTTTTGCGCCCCTGAGGGCGGCTGAGACGAGACCATAGGGCGATTCTGGATCCCGAGAAGAAACAAAAAAAGAGAATAACACGTGTCACCTTGACGCAACCCGGGTTATGAGTCGGGGAAACGTTCTCGGACGTTTCTGTTTCCGGTTCTCGCTGATGCATGGTTGTGTTCTTCTGTGATGAAAACGCAATTACCATACGGATTACGCATTTACTTCGGAATTATTAAGCGGGGTAGCAGCATGCTCTGCAAGGTCGCAACCAACATGCGATGGAATGACTGCTTCTGTTTAATGAGCTCGGGTGAGAGAGGAAAACACGTCACAATCCAATCCATGAGTCAACTGACTATGTTCATATTGTGAGGCATTTTTTAAGCGTCTGTATGACTTGAGCTCGATACGCCCTCTAATATGATGACAGCTACCTTTTGCCTGAACAAATTTGCGCGTCCAGAAACTGAGCACATTGACAGAATTGAAAAGAAAAATCAGCAAGCTGTATTTGCGTTCGTAGCCAGCTTTTAACAGTTATATGCGGATAACTTTACCACTTTGGAGAAGAGTTTAAACAAAGTTTTTCGATAGTAATATTGTTTAAAGTTCTTGTTTGTTTGGTAGCAATCTTCTGACAAGGAAACACTTTTTGTAATAGCGCTGGTTGTGGTGATAATGGTTATGGTTATGCCCTGGTCATATGTGCAGCAGTTTTGCATGTTATGCTTTATGGATTTATGCAATGTATGGTTTCAGCAAGAAGAATGTGTTGAACCTCTGCTGTTCTGGTGGCATTCCACTAAGAATCTGTGGAAATCCAAATATAGACTCTACCTTGAAATTTGATCTCTTGCAATTTGACCATCCAACAATTTGATGGTTGAATTCTCTGGGAGGTCTACTCTCAATTCAACCTCTGCCATGCAATATGACCTGCAGAGAGGCATGAAAAGTTCAATTCCATGCAGAAAATATGCCATTTGACGTTGTCTTGCAATTCAACCACTGTGCATTCAACATTAGTCCAGCAATGGATTACAGTTGAATTTCAGGGTACCACTTGTAGAGGCTATGTGTAAGAACTCTAAGAAGTGCTGTAACATAAGTTTTCACTTTTTACATTAGCCATCTATTACAATAGTTGAACCTCTCAGTCAAACTTCAAGGGACTAGCAGAAACAATTAATTGAATTTGGAAGGTTTTGAGTTAGGGAAACAAACATTTCTGTTGAGGAAAGAAAGAAGAAGCGCTGAAAATTGTAAATGGTGATATTCTAGGCCTTAACGTGCTTTTTGAATGAGTTGACAGGATGCTGAACTTGGAGGTATGGCTTTATTGGCCCAATTAGTCTTTCACTTCATTTATAAGCACATTGTTACATTAACATTGCTTTTCTCTTTCCTTTGATAAGGAAATAATAGCCAAAAGGCTTGCATAAAATTTGAGTCATGGATGTTGTAACCCAGAAACCGAATTGCGATTATTTTCTTTTCTCCATATATGGAGGGAGATTCTTCTCTACAAGGTATACGTTCGACATAAACGCAAGCATCGGTCGAAAATTGTCAATATACGCCTATTGAAATGGTGAAACCTCTTCTCAAATTTGTTTCAAAAAGCTATCATTATAACAAATTTCAAGAACAAACAAACCATCATATCTTCTGACAAGGAAACACTTTATGTAATAGCGCTGGTTGTGGTGATAATGGTTATGATTACGCACTTGTTATATGTGCAACAGTTTTGCATGTTATGCTTTATGGATCTATGCAATGTATGATTTCAGCAAGAAGAATGTGTTGAACCTCTGCTGTTCTGGTGGCATTTCACTAAGAATCTGTGGAAATCCAAATGCATGCTGTACCTTGCAATTTGACCATCCAACAATTTGATGGTTGAATTTGCTGGGAGGTCTACTCTCAATTCAACCTCTGCCATGCAATTTGACCTGCAGAGAGGCATGAAAAGTCCAATTGCATGCAGAAAATATGCCATTTGACGTTGTCTTGCAATTCAACCACTGTGCATTCAACATTAGTCCAGCAATGGATTACGGTTGAATTTCAAAGTACCACTTGTAGAGGCTGTGTGTAAGAAGTGCTGTAACACAAGTTTTCACTTTTTACATTAGCCATCTATTACAACAGTTGAACCTCTCAGTCAAACTTCAAGGGACTAGCAGAAACAATTAATTGAATTTGGAAGGTTTTGAGTTAGGGAAACAAACATTTATGTTGAGGAAAGAAAGAACTGCTGAAAATTGTAAATGGTGATATTCTAGGCCTTAACGTGCTTTTTGAATGAGTTGACTGGTTGCTGAACTTGGAGGTATGGGCTTATTGCCCCAATTAGTCTTTCACTTCATTTGAATGAATGAATGAATGAACAGAAAACTTTATTTCCCGCTTTTCAGCATTCACAAGGGATAACCAGAACTCCCGCATCCAAACCCCCTCCCCACCCAACCCAGCTCCCCCAAATAGATTCAATCATTTCAAAGCATGAAACAATCACTTCATTTGAAAGCACATTGTTACATTAACATTGCTTTTCTCTTTCCTTTGATAAGGAAATAATAGCCAAAAGGCTTGCATAAAATTTGAGTCATGGATGTTTGAGAAGGAAAGCCTTCAAGTTACAGCAGTTTTCAATCATTTGCTTCAACAGGGACCTGACAAAAATCAACATCACGAGACATTTGATTTATGTGGATGTTCGAGTTATTGAGGTTCAACTGTACTTGAAAATTATTGAAAGTTTCCGTCTGCTTTCCTGAATTACGGTTTTGTACAGGACATGAATTAACGCCCAGTTTTGCCGCCCGGTGAGGGCTCAGGTGGACCGCGGGTTTCCGTGAATCCTGGACGAGCCGCCTGGCAAGTAATTCATGAATGACTAGGTCATTGCGTGGATATTTCATGCAAAACTTCTTTTTCCCTACCCCATCGACCACCCAATGTCATTGTCTCTGTCCTCCTGCTGGTGGGGTCCGAAGCCTCGTTTGTTTGTTTGATGCGGAACCCATGTTTTCCAGGGGAAAAAAAAAAACCATGCCCGAACAGGTCATTATTTTCTATAACGCGGACTTCACATGTGTTCAATCGGACGGACTGGGAAATTATGATCTAGTTTTCAAAATTAAAAATTATATAATGTGAAAATAAATTCTGAGAATTTTTTCTGATTATTTTCGCACAATAATTAGCCTAAACCGCTCACCTAAAATCCAAGCCTAATGAAAACTCAAGTTCTTGGCGTTGTTTTTTGGGCAACATTTTCAAAATAAGTAGGCTTTTCCGCTATTCATTAAAAATTCACGTCTCGCTGGCACAACGTGTAATTTTCCCAAATGCATCAGCTTGAAGGAGGAAATGATTGATCCCTTTATTCAGGCTTCATTTAGAATTTTTTTCATCGCCAAATCAAGTCCTTGAAAGTTTTGCAGAGATCAACTAAGAACCAGCTGAACCTAACTCTTGTGAAGCAGTTGGTGTGTATATGGACTGCTTTGGCATGCAGCGCACACCCCATTTTTCCACCCACGAGAAATTCTTCTGCTTTCACCAGCTGCCAATACCAGATGAGCTTATTGCTTCGGGCTGTAGCAAACGACGAAAGAAGTGCCTTAGGATGAAAACCTCTCATTTCGTCAGCAAATGCGAAAGAAAACGGAGCAATCTTAAACAAGTTGATGCCTTACAGGGAAAACTTTTTTGAAGATGACTTTTCTGACAACGCTCAAGGCTTATATTCCAAGCCAGAAAGAGTCTATCAAGCTGTTCAATTCGTTCATTGATTAAAAAATGAGCTGTTCATTCTTTTTAACGTATTCAGGTATCAGTACAGAATTGTTGGCAGTCATTAGTGCACCCCGGGCTTTCCTGAAGAACAGAAAGTTCACATATATTGCATGGAACAGTGCCTGGCTATTTCCTCTCTCCTATTTCTCATGTTCGACATATCGAGTAGAACATTCCTAATGAACATATGAAGGATGATCAAAACTTTCCTTTCCCTTGAAGTGATCATCTATACACGACAGGTTATGAAGTACGCGTTTTCTTCTCGGAATTTTATTCCGCTGGAAAGCAGTAAATCTGAGTAATAAACTTGTAAACTGCGTAGATTTTCCAGAGCAATTCAAGATGATCAGAGTATCTGTTACCCGGATTACATGAAGCATTCGCCTTTTTCTGGACACTGGTTGCCCCTGAACGGGTTTCTAGGGAACCCCCGCGGGGTCTACTGGGGTTTCGGGCCATTGGGCTCGCGTCCTACACCGCGAGAGCCTCGAGGAATCCTGGAGTGAATTCCCGTCACATTAATCTGATGGTGCATCAGGGAAGCCTGCAAGTGATCTTCTAAGGATCTAAGTCGCATTAGCGCCGCATAAACCAGAATGGCTCAGGATGGACCTGATGCATGCTGTGATAAAATGTCTCCTTCCGTTCGCCAGCAGCGACGGGTGCGGGTCTTTTCGGATGTCACTTGCAAACCGTCACACTCTCAATATGACTCCTTGTCCGGAATAAGGTGGCTGGGAATGTCGATCGGGATTTGTGATTTAGGAGGCCATTTTGATTTTACCCTAAATTTCGTTTAAAAAAAATTTTGGGGACTTCAGGAAACGAAATTTTCAAAATTAATTGCTAGAAATTATTTTCACGCATGTCCTGTCTTTCATCAATTACCGTATTTACTCAAGTACCATGCGCCATCAAGTATGGCGTGCACCCCGGTATTTTGTTGTTGCTGAGAGTCAAAAAATTTAAGATTAAGTTGAAATGTGAAAATGCTTTATTGTTAAATTCATTTTTCTTCATCAATATTTTGTCTGGCTGTATTTTTCCATCTACAGAAGCAGTTAAAATGCATTTGGAATATAGGACAGCTTCCTCAATTAGATTAATATTACCCCCTTCCTTTACTTCCTGTTGCATCTCCAAGGAAAGATGAAAAAAATTGAGCAATTATTCCTCATGCAGGAAGAGACTTGGTGCCACACTTTTCCTCTTTCATTTTTTAAAACTTAGATGTGAGGAACTCTAGTTTTGGGAATTTTCCCCTAAAATTTATCACCGAGTACCACGCGCACCCTGTTTTCCTGCCACAATTTCTAGAAAAAAGGTGTTCGTGGTACTCAAGTAAATATGGTAGATCTTGCTTTACTGTCATTCTCAAGATTTTTTAATAATCCCTTGAAAATAGCTGAGTGATCTTCAGAAGCTAATTACTGTAGCTTCAATCATGCATTCCATGAGTAGCACCAAGATCCTAATTTAGAATGGATGATGTGAAAATCTCTTCATTCTGGGAGAAAGATGTTTGGAATCAATTGGAAGATTGTTTGTCATTGACACAAGAACCAGTCAGTCACATTTGGGATTGATTTTTTTTAAGACTGTGACTTGCGTAGTCAGAAAATTTCTGCCTGGTGAATCTACTAAACATTCCCCACAAAAATTGTTATGCTGGATTTTGGAAGTTTCTTATAACAAGAGTGTTTTAACATGTACAGGTGTTACCCCACAATTTGACCATCCTGCAATTCAATGGTCAAATTTGCTTGGAGGTCAACTCTCAATTCACCGTCTGCCTTGCAATTGGGCCTTTTGAGAGACATGAAATGTCAAATGCCATGTAGAAAACATGCCATTTGACATTGTCTCACAATTCAACCACTTTGCAATCGGACCCTAGTCCAGCAATGGTTTAGGGTTGAATTGCAAGGTACCCGCTGTACTCTATAGACTTTCTGAAAGGATTTTAGAAAAAGTTTGTTGCATATTGAAAAATTTGCTGTAACGGTATTTGTTGCTTTTAGATTTGAATAAAATTTTGCCTTGGCAGCTAAAAGATGGATTTCCAAGCTTTGAGCAAGTCCTTGTGGGTCCAAAAATCAAAAGCGAAAAATTGTAGGGATACTATTCTCAACTATCTCAAGTTACTCCTCTGCGAAAACCCCTCTTCCCAAGACACTGGCACAGAACTGTACTGTTCGTAATTCAATGAAAACCATTTCTAATTTTTCAGAAACTTGAATAATTGTCCTTCAGCCGTCTCCAATTTTCAAGTGTCGAAAAAGTACGTGGGTGGGCCCGAAACTTCGTAGCAGGAATGTTTTCGCACCACTTCTTTCAGCACAATACAAATATATTTGAGCATATTTGTCAAAAACTTTGAGCCATTTTCAAATTATACCACAGAATCTGATCGTCTCTAAAATTCTAGCCCAACGGTGACTCATGGATATCTACAGCAAAAAAAAAAAAAAGGTAACGGTTCGCGCTGAGATGCGAAGTTTACGTGACATAAATTTTAAAATCACAGTACGAGTATGATGTGTTTTAGGGAGAAATATTCTAGTTTCTCTGCGAAGCATTGCTCGAAAGATGGAAATTTTGGTTTATTCCGAAGTCCCTGGAATGTCTGAGAGGAATTTTACAGAAAAAATGCAGCTGAAGAAAGCAATTTGAACCATTATATTCACCAGCCGGAAGATTTGTCCGATGATGTTGCATGCATTTCCAAGTCATGAACTTCGCAGCCCTGAAAAAACTGGGCTAGCGTAACTCCGAGAATTTCATTCCTCCCCATGTACTATTCTAGTTTGAATACGTGTGCTTTTTGTTTTGTTTCAAGTTTAAGCGCTGGAATCCGTGTGCTTTTTGTTTTGTTTCAAGTTTAAGCGCTGGAAAGTGCGCATTATATTAGTTGGGATCAGAGTTTGAAGTACAGTATTTAGCGGTAAGTTCAACTCCTGCTTTCGCCGAAACAAGCCTAAAGTTCATATCTCCTTGAGGCGCGTTCTTGATGTGGTTCTCACGAGAGTGATTAGCTTCACGTACAGTATTTGCCTGCCTAAAAATAATCAGAGTCTTGCGGAATTTTCTCGACCGAAAGCTAAGGTTAGCCAAAGAAATTCTGGGGTTTTTGCGCACGGAGCCATTAATTTCGTTGGCCCTGTGTTTGTGCGAAGTCGGCTTTAGAAAAGAGAAATTTCCTCTTCCATGCTTCTGGTTCAAAATGAGGTACCTGGGTCGACTTCAAAACCACCTGAGAAATTCATTGCAGTAGTACACGTATGCAGTACAGTATTTACTTCTGTGATTTATGTGTCGCCAAGTACGCCTCAATTTCAGGAACATTGAGATTCTCTGCCATGAAAAACAGCACTTTTGAAGCGTTCCATTTTTTTTTTCTGAACGCAAAATACTGGTGGTATACCGTACATATGTGTGACGTACGACATTATTTCTTATACAGTACTCGTATTTTTTTATGCAAAAATATGAGCAATCTTGCTTGGGAATCCAACTGCACTTCGTACATTCCAGAAGAACCACATTTTTCGTTTTTTTTTTTCTCGCAATATCAACCACTTTTCCTTCCTCATCAACCTTTTCCTCTTTGCAAGGATATTCTGAAGTAGGAAATTTAGAAAAAATGCCCTTGATGACAGGCGTTTGTTTTCGATCCCATTCTTTCATTTATTATGTCCCTGGAATTTCAGTACTTAGCTTAATTCAATAAATTGTGGTCGTCGGGAACGTAATCGCGATGTCTCTCATCATTGAAATGGGATTTAAATTGTAATGCTCTGAGGGAAGTTATCCCAAGTGAGATCCCCACATGCAGACACCTTGACATGCGGACATTTTGATGTAGGGACATTTATTTTTTTAACAAAAAAGGCCCGACATATGGACACTGACTCAACATGAGGACATTGGATGATAAAATTGCCAATAAATTTCAAGAAAATTGACTTTTATTAGGCTCCATCGCAATAAGAAACAGATATTTCTATCCCTAAAATCTATGCAAGAAAAATCTTTTGGTTTTTCTCCCATCATTTTCTCATCCATGCAGCTAATTAAAAAATTACCTATAACATAGAGGGTATTCCTTCTCTCTTTGTGACTTGAATGTTATTTTTAAATATGCCAGGTAAAGTTACATGACATGTGTCCATGTGATAAGTTACGAGGTTTACAAGAGTAACTCAACTTTTCTATAAGTTATAAAGTTTAAGTTCACCGTTTGTTAAAAAAGGTACCTTAAGACTTCTTATAAACTTGCATAAAACACCAATTATAACTTACATAATGTAAGTCTAGGGGAAAACAAGACTCGACTTGGGGACAATTTGGCTTATGCACCAATTACATCCGCAACTGGGAGTCTCACTATATTTCAAGCAATTGCGTATGTTTTAGACTTTTGATTGTCATGAAATACTTCATTCCAGGTTTCACTTTCACACTTGGACCTCACTTTTGTTCAATGAAGTTATCTGATGTGAAAAAACCAGTTCAAGCTCCACTTCATGCTATTAATAAAAGTACTTCATCACCACTCTGTTCCCTTCCCACCTCGAGAAGTTCTTTGACTCGTCTTCAAATATTAAAATCATAATCAAGGATTTATGATACTTGAAAATGATAAAAAAAGTTAATTTTACAAACTCCCTATAAAGATCAAAGCTCCTAAACTAGAGTAACGCTCGGTACTTCACAAACGGATGGTAGACTCCTTAGTAGACTACTTGGTCACTGGAAAGGAAACCAATCTGAAAATAAGAGTATCCTGAGGGCGCTGAAAAATTGTCAACACGTCGAGACCCATGGGTTTTAGGCATCAGAGTCTCTATAATTAGATGGAACATTTTGTTCGAGCATACTGTATTTTTCATGTCCCCTGAGAAAATTTGTTCCAATACCATCGACGGTACTGATGTACATGCAACACGTTTTTCCAAGTCATGATTCTTTCAGCTGAGCGGATTTCTTCATTCGATCGTCGCAATCCTGATCGTCAAGACGGAGGCTTTCATCTGACGACGGTATTTCGCCTCAACTTTAGATTTTCATGAAAGCAAAAGCTGGGAAAATAAAAATTAAGAGTTACTCAAGGTTTTTCCCCCATGGATGAAAGCAACGCTCGCCACAGGAGCTCCCATCATTTTCGGCCGCAATTTTCGTAACTCCTTACGGCACGTGTTGCGTGACTTGAGATTTCAGTCATGCTCCCTTGATTTAATCAGAAAACCAGCATGAAACAGCGTTTTTCATAGCTTTTTTTTGTAACACCGGCTCGAAAAATAGGTCTTCGATTCGTGTCACAAAAGTGTAACCTCGGGTTTATTCATTTGAGGCCCCCTTTTTTGGTTACAATAATTTATCCGAAGAAATCTGACCGCTTAGCAAACTTGATAGCTTTGTATAAATTTTACGACATCTTATAATTTTTTTTATGTCAGCTGATTGATTCTGAGAAGCACGATCGTTAAAATTGAAAACTATCCAAATATTCGAATTAAAAAACGTCTACATTTTTGGAATACATCTAATGACAGAAAAATATCTGAATAACTTCACATTTGAATATTCTTTCCACGACAAAATTATTCCCTTTTCCAAGTCTTCTGGACAATCAAGCAAATAATCTGAACCCTTGTTTAAGGATAATCTTCGTTGGAGATAAACAAAATTAAAATTAGTTTCATCTCTTCTTTTTTCAGAAAGGTTCAAGGATAATTTTTTAATCCAGCGCTGTAGTATAATGAGGTCATCGTATATTTTAATAAATTCGCGTATATATGTTGACAAGCAGAGTCGACTGACGCATGCAAACTGCTGTTCCGAAAGTATCGTAATTGCCTCTTCGTGCAGAATGCGGAGTACTGAGCTACTCGTCAAAATTCGTTAATTAAAAGATCCTCTATACCCTAACGAGATCCCCGAAATCCCGTTTAAAACGAAACTTTTCTTTTAAAAAAATTGACCCGACTGTTACCTTGCAAACTATATTAGGAAAACTAAATAAAGAGTGGTCAAAATATCCGTCCTCTAAACGAAGTATCTAAGGGATTACTGATCAGATCCTTAAAGACTGGTTTGGGCCCCTGCACTGAACTTATTGCCTTTCCTAGCTTCCCATCATGAACGCACTCGGCGAGCCGAAAATCAAGCACCGTTTCTCACATGAGTGCTTCTCTTAAATATCTAATGATACCTCGTTTCGAAACTGAGCTTACTCCCGCAGTTGGCACACAATCACGCTGATAATGGGCATCCATGCCGAGAACCGTTAAACGTCTCTTTAGAGACACAAATCTAGGAGTACCCTGTAATTTGTGCTGAGGCCAAACAAACCAAAGAGCTGCTTAGTGACAACCTTCAGCTGGCACTTGGGTTTTTTTAACCGGCTAATTTTGAAAAGTCCTGAATATTCAGAAACGGAAAATCTTTCCAAGCCGCATCAGTTCAAGAAATTTAAAGAGAAATGTGGAAGTAGTAAGCGATGCATTCATAGTAAAACCCTTCATAAGAAATTTTAATACAGGTGGACTCTTTCACTACCATGAAATTCCCGGAACCAGAAAAAATGTTCATTGCAGAGAAACCTATAAGACCAAAACTACTTTCTTTTACAGAAAAAACCATTGCAGACAAGATCGGTGCGGAGAGAGTCGAAGTTTACGCGGCAGTATTATTTTTTTTATTCCACGTACTGAATTGTGCTTCTTAATTGTTTTGATGCTTGTTCCGCCTTCATTTAAACCTAATTCATTTATACCTAAACTAAGCAAATTCAAAGATTGTTCGACTTTGAGAAACTGTTATGCTTAAGCCGTTTGTGGTTTTCTCGGATTTTTTGCTCCATTGATGTCTCGAGAGCAATGTTATGGAACGGACTGTATGCACTGAATTGCCCGGTCACGATTTTCTGCTTTGTAGAACAGTTATTCATATATTCTCCACTCATGTATGAATTGATCTGGAAAGTTCCTCTGGAAAGTTCCCCGGGATGAAGAATGTACCGTAGCACCTTCATATTATTATCATTGGCGAGCCACTTCGAAAATCAATGACATGCAGTTTATCACATGAGAACAAGCTGGTATAAATCATTTGATGAAAAAAAAAGACAAATCCATTTCGTGCTTTTACCAAGGACAATTGAGTATTCAGTGTAAAACAAATTTCAATTGCACCTACACTCGTTGAACCTTAGCCCAACATTTTTGTCTTTTCACATTGAACGTTCTCAACCCTTAATCGACCTTTCCTCGAGGGTATGAACTCCCAGGGGTAATGAAAAATAAAAATTAAAGGAAAGCAAGAATCGATTGAAATTTGCACATGAAGGGCGGTGGCTCGAGAAATAGATCGCAAACATCATGGACCAGCCCTGATGTAAATATATTTTTCTCTCGATGACCTCAATCAATAATTTGCTTGAGAGTCCGAGTCGGAGGAATGCATCCTATGGAGTGTTAGCAATAAACTATGCATACAAGGGTTCTAACAAAAGTTCTCGGAGTCAACCACAAGCCATTGCCTGAGGTGGATGAACTTTTTTTTATTGGATTCTTCATCCTTTTTTAGCCTAGGACAAATTTTTTTGTCATCCCTAGACAAAAATGGAAACTGGGAACAAAAATTGAATGAGTTTTTTCTGGTGATGTGCCCACCCATTCTAACAGAAGTTCTTGGAATCAACCACAAACCGTCACCACCCAGTTTCCATTTTTTGTCTAGGGATGAAAAAAAAATTGGTTCTAGCTTAAAAAAGGATGAGGAATCCAATAAAAAAATGTTCATCCATCTCCGGTGATGGCTTGTGGTTGACTCCAAGAACTTTTGTTAGAACCCTTGTATGTTATGATGCAAAGCTTTATAAAGGTATCTTCATTTCAATTCAAACTGCTTCGTTTCTCGAGCGTATCCGTTTTGAGGTCATATCTGTAATAATAGAATGATTCATTCCTTTGCTAAATTTTGAATTAAAAAAATTTTCAGACCCCAGGAAACTAATGCTGCCTGGCATTCGGACATGTTTTTAGGCTCCCGTCGCTGCTCTCAGGGGTTCTGTAACTTGCATACTTTTTTTGTGTGCATCAGATGGTATGGGGAAAATGTTTCACGACATTTCTGCATCGGAAAAAAAAGACAAGTTCGAGAACCCAATTGTGTTCGGAACACGGGTTCCCACTGCACTGGTAGGGCGTTATTTTTTTTGTACGGGTCCAGAAGAGACGTTCTTCCTGGCCCGGGCGCAGGAATAGGATGCAAATGGGTATTGACCCAGGACGACAGAGCTGAGAACCCCTTTGCGCTTTTGTTTCTTTCCTCAGAGCGTGCTGGAAGCGACTCATTCGCCGACGGATTCCGTGGCTGGGCTGATAAGCGGAAGCGGGGGTCCGGTCCCGTCGGGTCCCGTCAAGCGTCAGGGAGTCTCTGGGGAGAGCTCGAACCAGCCTTTGACCCCCGGCGGGTCCGGTTCGGCCAAAATCACTATACCCAAGGTCGACAAGGACTTCAGGTCAGATTTTCGGTCTCTATACCCGCTCCATTGTGTTCTTTCACCTCGTCTCTCGAACCGTACCTGCTCCGAGATTGACGTAAGGAGATAAAATGACACTGTGTGTGCCTCTCGGGCGCCTTCTTGAGGAAATGTCAGCATGGAGATAATCCGGGAACGGAGATAATGACGACGCGAAGAAAAAAATATCAATGAGAAAGAAATTGCATCAGCAGGAGTCAATTCCATTCGGGAGAAAACCATGTTCAGACGAAAAGAGCCAATTGTGTTACGGGAGAAAATATTGCCGGAAAATAATACTTTGAAGAACTTCAGCTACAGTTTCGAAACAATTGAACGCCAGGAAATCGTTTTAATATTCCATTGGATTCATTTCTTAACAAAAAAAAACTATTTCTAAACCAGTTTTGGTTTCACGCGTCGACAGTTTTATTTGCAATATTGAAAGAATTAGATTCATGCTTTTTACCCTAAAATGTTTTGATCAAGTTAGTTGATATGACGACAGGTATGTTAAAAATACTTTGATGCCAGATGAACTCCCTCAACGACATCATGCAGTGGACAAAAACAAAAAATTTCGAAGAATTCCGTCTTGAAGTAGCTCTACATGCTTTGAATTCAGGTCTTTTGAGGAATATGGACCAGTTAATTTCTTTAGAATCACGGCGTGGACTCTGCTGAGAGAGACCATTTGTTTCGAGTGGAGCACTATAGAACCCCATTCAAGTTCGTTCAATATCGAGCCATGGTTTCAAAGAACCTATTGCTATTCGTTGTGAAGTTGTGCACACGAGTATGCAGTAGAAGAGCTTTGAACCGAACCCACTTTTCTCTCTTTTGATCTGATGAACGGATTACGGAAAATAAAACGTTCCCATGGTTCGCTTCTTTTACTGCGTAACTTTTCACCATTTCGCGAGGCCATAATCCGGGACAGCAACCTACTTTGCCCTTTGCAGGTTGAACATGGCAACAACACACATATTGCGATTTCAGGCACTTCTTCTTGATTCAAATTTGGAAATAAGATTGTTGACTATTTGTTTCTCAATTATAAAACACTGTGTGACCTGCTTCTCGATTTTTTTTAAAGTATTTCTCATATAAAATTCCCATATAATAAAGTCGAATGAGTGGTGAGCAACATGAAATATTCGTGAGGTTTTCGCTCGTATCGACTTATGATTATCCTGTAATCCATTGAACCAGTTTTTGCAAAAGCATCGTTCTGAAAAGACGAACGCGTACGCAAAATTACCGACTTTACAGATATCTGATGATTTCTTAATTTTCTTGAAGTAAGCATGGGAGTGAAATTCAAATTTAATTATTTCCAAAACGAGGTTCCCGTTTCTCAATCCTCCTTACAAATAACATTTTGAATACTTTTTTTTCTTTTATGCGCGTAATGAGTTGTTGTGAGTAGGAGGTGTTCTTGAGGCTTTCGCTTCAAGTTCCGTGCTATTTTTTCGTGATTCCATCAATTGCAGAAGCAACCGAGTTTGCCTTTCGCAGGTTAAACCCGGCACCCACATAAACATTACATGGTTTGGAACTGGGGCAAACGCATGAAAGCAAGGGCACCGAATGATGCACATTATGCATATTTCAGCACGCGTTTCGTACCCTTCCGAGCTGTAATTCCGGGTCTTCGGAACGAGGTTAGCTCGATTGTCCTAATTTCCGCTGGCAGTCATTGATCGTGTTTGGTGGAAAAAGCTGTTATTTGTGCTCGGAACCGGGGCACGTGCGAAGGCATTCGTGTGGCCCGGGCCCGGAGAACCCCTAATTTATTTGCTTAAAGATGCAGCCTTGCTGAGATTTTCATGCTGCCCTTCGGGTTCTTTGAGGAAGCCAGTGCGGTGGGTTCTTGTGAGAAACGAGCAACTGCGTTTGTGTCTTTGCAGTAAATCGCTTGTGACGCGCATTCTTCCCTTTATTTGAAACACAAAGCTCTTGCGAAGAATTTCTTTTTTACGTACAGTACTTGACGAACCGGGAAATTTATGCTGACACCCAGACTTACAAATCATGCGTCCGTCGCATAAGTGATACCATCATTGATCAACTTATGCAGTATTCACACCTTCCATGCCGGAAACAAATTTGTTAAAGTAATTGACGTTCACGCTGCTCAAATCGATTCTGAATATTTCATTCATGAGCGGAAGTGTTTGTTTCTCAACCCTCTATAGGAGCAGTTGAATCATAAATATTGATTTCTCGACTCGATTTAATATTTCGGAATCCAAAAGAGTTGCGCGTGCCCCAAAACAGCGTAGACCCAAAGCAGCGCATGTCGATCACTGCAAAATATAAAGCCATTTTTTATGAAGCATTTTTCGAGGAATAAACTGCGAACAGCATTTCTGCAGTTTCTGTAAATTGTGTCGCTTTGTAGGCTTGTTTTAATTGGTGAAAAAGCTGCTATGAAGAAATTTGTCCCTAGAAGGTCAAATTACGCGCACCTTTTTTCTGAAATTTCAGAAGAAAAAAAGGGTTGCGCGTCATAAGCGGGTACACATTTTTCAAGAAGTTTTAGGAATGTTATAGTTTTTAAGTTTTAGTTTTAGAAGTTTTGTGTGCATTTTACTTAATTATAATGAAGAAATTTCGCGCAAATGTAACAAGAAAACTTGTTTGTACTGAAAAAGTTGAAAATTGATCCAATTTTTGTTCAATTCATATTCAAAGTTCAATTTTTTTTTCTTTCTCTAAATTTTGTGGTATTAGATTCACTAAAAATTGGGGTGTGCGTCTTACTTTGGTTTAAGATTTCAGCCAAATTTCCTACTGAAAAACCCCTGTGCGCGCCTTACTCGAGGGCGCACGGTACTCGAGTAAATACGGTATTAAAATGCGTGAAATGCTGATATTTTCAGCATAGTTTATTTGATACTCTCTTGTCACTGTTCTGTACTCGAATTATTTTAACACGAGAAACGCTTCACGATATTTTAATGACATGCGCTGCAATTGGACGAGCTCAACTGTCCCGAAAGAGGAACTCCCAATTTCGAACCCGAGATCATAAAACTATTTGTGCTGAAAGCTTTCGACGGTATTCGTGCGTGAAAGCCGAAAGGTGGAATAAAATGCTTTCAACTTGAAGTACGCATTCACTGAAGCATTCCCGCCTATTCCACTGTGCTGTATTCTCTGGTGAAGGCTGCGATCTTCTGCGACGGAAGCTGAATTTTAATGTTTGGCGATTTGTGGTCCATTTGAAAAGAGCTTATGCAATTTGAAAATGAATGGGTGCTCTTCCGAAAAGACATTATGGGCTTTCACAAACGATGAAATCGTCTGATATGATTTGGGTGGAGCCAGACCTGATTTCACATCCCGCCTGACACGCCAGTCATCTAAGGTTTCTAACCCATTCCTTAGCAACTGCTTTCTCTGGAAGTATAAAACGCTCTGCCCTTTTTTCGCGTCATTCAGAATTAAATCGACGGGCCGCACATCCGGCATCTCTGGGATCGAATCCCTCCATCCTTAAATGCCTGAGCCCGCAAAGATGCGAAAGCTTTTCTTGATATTTCCGTTAAAGCTGTGATGCATTCTTCCGCGGTGAGCTTAAAAAGATTTCGTGAATAGCACTGGTATTCTTAGCAAAAATTGAAACATCTTCGGTGCAACCGATAATACATTAATTTTTTAACGCAAAATTTAATTCCGATGAGGAATGCTTGAGCAAATTTGTCTCGACGCTCCTTGCAAAACTTTGATGGTCTATCTCTATACTATCAAGTATATGTGAAAAAAACGAGGTGCAAAATTCAGAAAGTGCTTTAAAATTGATGGTATTTCAGGCAAAATATATTTAAACTTCTTGCTTGTCAATTTTCTTATTCAAAAACAATCTATCCTTTTATATACGGTAATCCAGAGCTACCTTCCAGGCACAGCAATCGACAATAAACGCAGAAAATTTTGAAATTTCAACTTGATAAAATATCTGGCAAGCTTTCCGTCTTGTATTTCCAGATTTTCAAGTACCGTACCGTAAAATTCATAATTTTGTTTGTTGATAACAATCTAAATGAAGCCTCATTCGTAGTTCCTCCTTGCAAAAAGTTTGGCTTGAATATTGCAGCACTGTATGATATACCTTGAGTAGAATTTATTCCAAATGGAGCCATTTGGATCTTAACAAACTATTTATATTGAGGCTCAAATAGACACGTAGCTTATCTGAAAAAGTTCTGAAGAAAAAAAAAATGAGGAGATACTGTGATTTTATGCGGGTACGTAAAAAGTGAATATTATTGGTGGGTTATTCCTCTCAACACAATTTTTTGCATGAAAATGAAGAATACGGTTTATTGAAACAAATAAGCCTATCGTCACAATGACATAAACTGGAAAGATGACAGACTAGGGTGGTTTAGTTGAGGCTTCAGACGAGACATTGCTACCGAGAAATTGAGTAAACTTATTATTACAGCAGTATGTACGTGGGCAACTTTGTTTACGTATTTGAGTCTCACGAAGTTCGCATGGGTCGCATTCATAATCGATAGCCTCCTACATTCGAGTGAATACAGAAGTCTTCCCTTGAATCCTACTCGAGTAAAATCAGTCTTCTCAGAAAATGACGCTCATTTCCTGTTTCACGGCAATTTTTGTTCTTGGTATGGTTCTCTGGAAAGTATTCCACGCGGTGCCCGGGTTCGATGGTGTAATGCGCTCACGATCGCGCGGTGAAACGCTTTCATATTTTTCCACAGTGCGAAAAATTGGGCAACGCCTGTTCCAGATCATGCTTCCACGTCAAAAAGGGTATCATTACAACTGGGATCGCGTCAGTTCGGACCTTCATTAGAGGGTTGCTTGCACACTGACTGTCTGGGTTGGATCTCATTTGTCGCCCGGGCTTGATTTATGACTCGCTGAACGGTCTGTCAAGCACTGCGCAAAGCTTGTGTTGGAAGAAGGTTCCTTATCGCGGAAGTCGGGACAGGAAACGATAATGAAGTTTAGGAATTCAGCCAGTGGGCTGCAATGACTTCATATTTCTTTGCACAATTTCTCGTCTGCATGAGCATTCGTTATGTGTACCACTGATGGAAGGCTAAGGTTTATGAAACTTATTGAGGTTCCCAAGCGTCCTTTTTCACAGAGATGTTTTTAAAATTAAATCGCAGACCTGCACTACGTCTTGTAAAAAATCGTTGGTCGAGAAAGGGAAATGAATGATTCAATATGGCATTCACCGTGAGTTCGTACCCAATTTTCTCTTTTCACCAAATGAACGGTTAAAAATTATTCTAGCGGAAAATTATTTTCGTTTGTCCAAGAAACAAAAGAATGCATGAAAGGTACTTCCATGTTATATTCCCTGTAAGTTCGAATCCACTTCTCTCTTTTAAACTAATGAATGGTCGAGCAGAAATTTAAAGATCTCAAGACTCGCTTCTTTTATGGCATGATTTTTGATCATTTCGTCAAGGCATAATCCAGGGTGGCAACCTACTTCGCCCTTTGCTGGTTCGTGTTTGACTGATACCTTTCTAAAATTGAATCGCAGATCTGAACTGTAGCTTGCGAAAAATTATTTTTGTTGGCCCAAAAGAGAAAGCGAGAGAAATTAATGGTACTTCATGGTATTCATGGTGAGTTTTGGACGAGATGTTGTTATGTTATTTTTGGTGGTCCCTACTTCTTGGTACCATAATCAGTTTTATTCCAAGGCTCTTCCCTTATATTTCTTGAGAACCTCCGTAGCATCCGGGAAGTGGGTGTATGAAGCCTTGTGTTCGTTTTATTCAGCCACTTTCAAGACATGATGTTTTTTGAGGACCACTTTTCCAGATACAAAACATTACCTTCGATCGACTAAACCTTTGATTTAGGCCCCAGTACTTCCCAACTTCGATTCGATTTATACTGCGTTCGTATTGATTATGGATTTTTGTGATTTAATTCTTCACGTTCCATTTTTTCGCACGACTTTGGGTAAACGTAGTTTTATATTAAAAATATTTCACATTCCACCTGATCGGGTTATAGGGAGTCTCACTTCAAAATGGGACAAAGGAAAAAAAAACTGGTCAATTAAGTTGCATTAAGGTCCACTTCATAGATTTTTCGTTCCAGATCGGAACTAGGATACAACGAGCTTCTTTATTTTGAAAAAAAAAACGTGAAATGCGGTTCTCTTTCCTTGGAACTGGATAAAAAAAAAGTCACTTGGGACGTCTTCGAAGCCTCGTTATCGAGGCTTTTAAAATTTGTTTTACATCACCCTAAGGATGATCTTCGTGACATAGAAATAAATTTTTATGGGGACGCGGTGCCTTTGAATCCCTCTTGGGACGGAACACGTGAACTTTCAAAATATTGGCACCCGGTGATGTGTTTCGATTTCAACTTTTACATTAATTCGCTTTGAATAATTGAATAAAATGCGGAATACTTTATGTTTGGCACCTCCCTCGGATCTCGCATCCTATATTTCAATGTGCTGCCCAAAAATAATCAACTTCAAACATTTTATCGTGCTGAACAATATGCATTTTATTCCTGAAATGCGCATTCGCTTGAAACATTTTCAATGAAGCAGTTCCTTCAGTCCAGATAATTCCATAAAAAATGTATTGCCCCACTATGTAGAAATCTGACAGAGATCTGAGGAAGTGTTTGATGCTCCTCTCAAGTCTTGAAAATCTTAGAACAACAAACTAGAGGATAGCAGGGGCTTCCTTGATTTGCATTAGGCTATTTATGCATTTGGAGGATGCGAGCAGGCTTTTATTCAATCATTCCTTGCTTGCATCACTGGCTGAGTTGTCAGAAAGGGCAGAAGCAAGGAGTTCACTTTGATGTTTCGTAAATCCATTGACGCTCTGCGAGAGGTAATAATGTTTGTTTAACTTTCTTCAAAAGGTCATGCTGGATGCAGGTCACCAGCTCCCTGAATAGCTCAAGTTCGGATTTCACCTGCTTGTTCGCTAGCCTACCAGAGGAAAAAGAGCATCTGACAGGCCTGTGGATTGTGAGAAAAATGTGGAGATTTTTTTTTTTAATCAGCTCACTAGAATGCACATGAATCTTGTGCTGTTGAAACTTTATTCGGGATGCTTTTGTTATTTTGCCGCAAGCCTGAAAGAGACGTAAACTTGAGCAAGAGAATTTCTCCCGAGAGATAAATTTTTATTTCCTGGGAAAGTGCGGAGTCTGAATGATTTGAATTGCTGCCCAAGAACCTGTCTCATGAACTGTCCAAGGATGAGTGACGTATTACCGCTGTTTTTATTCCCTTCATGAGAGTCATATGCAGTGCATAAAACTTTGCTTAAAGTCTCTGGGTGCAATTGAATGCATGGAGTATGTAACCCAGAGAAATACGTATTAGAAATGATAAATTGCATCGTTCAAAAAATCTTGAAGTTTTAGAGGTGGTGAACGACCTTTTTTACTGAACTATTCAGGCAGCTCTTGATATTTTTCCACTGTTGAAGAATCAACCCCTTGTTGTTAACTTGACAAGTTTCTTGATTGAATCTCAAGAGCTGCGCGATGAGAAGTGGAACATTTACAACGGTGTAGGAGGCAGGGCATACACCCCAGTCACAGCATGCAGGTCACCAGCTCCCTGAATAGCTCAAGTTCGGATTTCACCTGCTTGTTCGCTAGCCTACCAGAGGAAAAAGAGCATCTGACAGGCCTGTGGATTGTGAGAAAAATGTGGAGATTTTTTTTTTTTAATCAGCTCACTAGAATGCACATGAATCTTGTGCTGTTGAAACTTTATTCGGGAGGCTTTTGTTCTTTTGCCGCATTTTTAAGCCTGAAAGAAACGTAAACTTAAGCAAGAGAATTTCCCTCGAGAGATAAATTTTTATTTCCGAGGAAAGTGCGGAGTCTGAATGATTATTTGAATTGCTGCCCAAGAACCTGTCTCATGAACTGTCCAAGGATGAGTGACGTATTACCACTGTTTTTATTTCCTTCAGGATAGTCATATGCAGTGCATAAAACTTTCCTTGAAGTCTCTGGGTGCAATTGGATGCATGGAGTATGTAACCCAGAGAAATACGTATTAGAAATTCGTTCGAAAAATCTTGAAAGGTTTAGAGGTGGTGAACGACCTTTTTTACTGAACTATTCAGGCAGCTCTTGATATTTTTTCACTGTTGAAGAATCAACCCCTTGTTGTTAACTTGACAAGTTTCTTGATTGAATCTCAAGAGCTGCGCGATGAGAAGTGGAACATTTACAACGGTGTAGGAGGCAGGGCATACACCCCAGTCACAGCGTACTTCAGGTACACTGTGCCCACAGATACAACGGATTGAATAATGGCTGTGGATTACCAGGATTTTGCAGCCACAATTAAGGTGGTTGATGCCATTGTGTGTGTACCCTTCTCCTAGGACCAGCTTTTCCCAAAGAGAAATGAATCCCAATTTCAGAAAAGAAAATTCAAGGAATGAAAGTGACCGCGGATGAAGGGTTTCCTGGTCAGTAAAATTGAATTGTAATACTGTACTTACTGGTGTTCAAGTTTTGGGGATTGAGCATTGCAGTAGAAAAAAAATCAGAAGTTGAAGTTTTAATGTGTTCTCTTCAAAATATTGCATGTTTGTTTCGATTGCACTGTTTTGTTTTTGAGAAAATTCACTGAAGAATGAAGTCGGTATCTCTTTCATGGCAAAAATATCCCTTGAAACCAATTTTTGCTTATAAACTTTCATTTGGATTTTATATCCATCCAACCACCCTAAAAAAAGGCCATGTTTTTTTCAGTTTATTGGTTATATATGAAACATATTTGTCTTTTGATTTATCGAATCTTGCTTCATTTGATTTCCTTAATTTTTAAATGCATTTTGTGTTCAATTAACCATGGCTCCAGCTTTTTCATGATTGTTTGCCCCTCTTAATTCCAAGTTTCGTATTTGTTAGCATCCTTATTATTTGTTTAAGTTTGTCATGGAGGTAATTCTGTTATTTTGTCTTGTATTCTTGCTTGATAAGTATGAGGGACCACTCCCTCCAATTCAGAACAGCATCTTCCAATATTGATAAGAATAATTTTAATAGTTCAGCATAAAAAAAAATGATTACATTTGTATGCAAGAGTCATGCAATTGGTTATTGAATGGCAATAAAGGGTAAAAGGTAGAAATGAGTATAATTATTACAAAATAACAACAAATAATCATAGATTCCAAAGCGGGAAGAAAAAAATTAGCTGAAATTTTTTTAACTTTAGAATTTCCCGCCACGCACTTGATCAATAATGGTCAATCCAAGATTAACTGATTGACGACCTGTTTGTGATTAGCTTCCAAGGGCTTATAATCCTTCTGTTCTGATTATAAATTGGCCATGAATCTTGTGCATAATCCCTGTCGAGACTTCAGGATAACATGAACATTTGTGGTCTTTACAGTGGCCCGTTTTTAATATACGGACGTGCCTCTTGAACGATAAATGTCTCATTCAAGAAATATAAGATAGTTTGTGTCTTGATTTGCTTTTTTTTTTAACAGGCTGAGAAATATTCCCTCATGGTTGCCCTTTCCCGTTTTGGGCACATGAGCAAGTGGAAATCGATCAAGTTCTAATGAGAATAAATTGGCAGATCTATTATAGTGCGGACTTATGAGAACAAGAGAATCTGAGGAATGCTTTTCGTTTGCCTTTCTTTTCTTGGACTAAGTTGGTCTTTTCAAATCCAAGCTGTTTTTGCAGTCGAATCCGTTCATACGCCCTCCCCAAACTGGCTACCCTCTGCGAACCCCAATTAAAAAAAAATCTTTCCTGATGATAATAGCGTTGGAAAACCTGTTCAAACGCCATCCACCAAAATTATTGACAGCTCAAATATGCTCCTGTTAATTAATTTCGTCTTCCATACCTCGCAAAAAAGATGCAAGTTTCTGTGAGAGGTGAAAAAACACGAGCAGGAAGTCGGCATAATGTAGTTCTTGGGAGCATCATCACCTAGATGTAATTACGCACCCCAAGGTTATTTCGAGAGTTTTCCAAAATAATACGAATTTTATTTCCCATTACACTTGATTCTTATGTAATTTTAATCTTTTGTTAAAATACCAACCTCCTTTAGACCGCCAACCCTTGTTAAACTGCCACAAACATCACGAACGAATGGTAGTGGCTTATCGCGGTTTGCCTGATTTTAAATATACTGTATAATATAAAGTGAAGTATCTGAATTTGAATATGTATTCACCGGGAAATAATATCAACGATCGTCATTGCCGCATGCATCATCAGCAGGCGAGAATTACACGGGGATGATGAGAGTGCCAGTTATTAGTGATAAAACAGCTGCAGTACTGATCCCGCACTCTGGAATTTTCCTTGCTGGTTACGTGATGGGTTGTCCATCAGTCCTCCAGCTTTTGTTTTTCATGATACACCAACCTGCAACTGCGTTGAATACGCAATGAGTTTGAATTATTATGCAGCTTGCAATATTCCGAAGTGGGGAGCAGCGGGATGCCCAAGCCGGTGAACTTGGCCGTGTGTCCATGCCTATGAACAGCTTAGAAATGAGTGGTTGCGTGCTCAGGTGCATGCTTCTCGACTTGCTGGCATATGAGAGGATGAGTTGGATGTGACAGAGGTCCCTTTTTCATTGAAGTCTGGCGGGTTTCAAACAAGAGCTGTAACATGTGCTTCTGATGAGAGTCTCTGGGACATACTCCAGAAAAATGACGGCACAGTCAAACCTAATGGAACATGCTTTCATTATCAAATTACTTTTATAAATGAAGGAGATTTGATGAAGGAAATGAGGCTGGAAACGCCAATTTCAAGATCCATGTTATAAAGAGACCCCTTGTTGGACCCTGGAGCTCAAAACTTGTCAACATTTCAGTGGTAATACGAGTCCCAAACATTCCTATAGCAGTAAATCTTGAGCATCTTGAAACAATCTTCATCATCGTGTTTTTTATTATTGGTTTTAAATGCGGTTTTATTTTCTCCTTTTGAATCACAATGAAAAAAGGAGAGAAATACTTTCTATAGTCGACTCGAAGTAGAAAGTAGACAAGTCTGTATATTTTGTATTATACACAGTATACATAAAAAAATTCCCTCAGCCCATTTGATGTCCATTGCTAATTTTTATCTGTCGTTCATAGCAAAGCTGCACGTGAACAAGTTCAAAAGTTCGGCGATTTATTAGCAGATTTTATCAGTTATATTAGTGATGCTATGGAAAATACATTTAATATGGGAATGGCTCTGTGAGATAAAAAGAAGATTGGAAATCTGTGTCTTGTGGAAAGTGCAGTAGTCGAGCCGCACCAAAATTAGTGTTCTGTCATATTTTGAATGAATGAATGAATGAACAGAACACTTTATTTGCCGCTTTTCAGTGTTCACAAGGTTCAATCAAGATTTCCACAACCACACCCCCTTCCCACCCAACCCAAATCCACTCAATGACATTTAATCTCTTCAGAGCAGGAAAGCACAAATTGATAAAAAAAAGAAAAGAAAATACAATACAAAATGAAATACAACTGGACATCTGACATGTATGCATGCACCCATTCATTCCCTGACATTGGTAACAAAATATACACAGAAATTAATTCAAAGCACAAGGTCTTCAGCTTGTTTCTGTATGAAGTTTAGTTGAATGAACATCTTTTGATGAAATGAGACTTGCATGATAATTCGATGCATTTTCAGATAATATTTCGTATCTATTGCAAAATTTAAACTCCACGTGTGGTTTCATAATAATATTCAATGAAGTGCGATTTGCTGTACTCCGTTGTCATCGTGTAGCTCGAAAGCGAGTGCCATGTTTCCAGTCGCTTTCTGTAGGGAAAAATGCTCAAGAAATCAGGTCTACTTCGCTGAACAGCTCCAGTGTTTTCGTCAAGCGTAAAAAAAAATTGCGTAAAATTATCTGTGACATTTGGGAAGGAAAGCAGAAGGTGACGTTGTCATGGAGCGTCACTCGACGCTGGCTGAGAAGAAGCGTCGAGGTTTCGCGCCGTTGATGACGGGACTAGATTATTCTCCCCCTCGTCTTGTGTTTCCCTTATGCTGTTGGATCCTGGTGATTTTTTTTTTTCGGGAGTAAGTCTGGAGGAAATTATGAGGAAGTAGCTGGGAGTCCGAACCCGGCGGCTTCCGTGGGAGGGGAGAATTTTCCTCGGAGACCCGTAGAGTGAACCCAACGCTCGTCATTCAGCGACCGCGAGATTTCTGATGCTGGTACAGTAGTTAGGGGTAAAACAAAATGCGTCTAGAAGACCAGGGTTGTCACTTTTGCTTGAAAATTCAGAGCGAATTCGTATATGTTTGATCTTGCAAGATTTTTCTGAAAATCAAATTGGAAAATATCCTGAAAGAGAATTGAAAAAGATTTCTCAATGTTCAAATTTCACCAAAAGTATGGGTTCGATGGCACTTTAAGGGGTACCCGGAAATTCGTGAGATACCCTGGCTTGAAGATGTGTAATATTTTCGAAGTAAGATCTTTGGAAAACATATTGGTTTGAACTAAGGAATGGTCTGTGTGTATCTTCTTCCGTTTTTTCCATATTGATAGGAATTGATTTTCAGGAACAGAAAACTACAAGNTACTACAAGCGATCCTTTGGCTCAACCGCAAAAATTAAAAGCAGTAAGTTTTTTGTTTTCATCCGGAGGGAAGAAAATCGAAATTTTATATGGGATAAAAAAATAAGAAATCACGTTCGTGCGTGTTTGTGATGAAAACCAAAATGTGACCCTTGAAGAAAATTTGCGACATTTTTCCCACCCTGTGACATGCTTGGATGAAGGAAAACTCTGGCTGCGATTGGAAAGGTTTCCTCATCATCAGTATGTAGTTGATTTAAAAAATCCCAGCACCTTGAATCATCATGAGGTACGTCATGATTTTTTAAAAATCACTTCTACTCTGAAATTACCAGAGGTCACGTCCAACTGGGACAGCCCTCGTATTTGTCGTTTCATGCAGGATTTGTTGAATATACAGTTCGTCATGAAGTCAATATGGTACACACTTTTATGAACCCGAAGGAATCATGTTGTGAAGCAATTCAAGGCAGGTAATTTGTTCATGCAAGCTGGTATGTGGCAGGCTGAAATCTTCCTGGAAATCACGAGTTGTATCATGCGTGCCAAACCCGAGGTGCTCCCACCCTTGGGCTTGGCGGGTAGGAATGCATCCATCCTCATTTTGCGTCATTGACCCAGTTTCTTGAACGTCGTTGCTGCTTTTCTTGTCTCCCATGTTTTTCCTGGTCTGGTTTTTCTTTTCTTTTTTTTTCGTGGCGTTAACCCGGCGTGTTACATGTCTGCTCCCTCTTTTCCTCGTCGCGTGAGTCTTGTTGCATGCGCTTTCGCATTACAGCGCTTGAAGCCCATTTCTCTCCAGCCGGGTTGTTAAAAAATCGCGCTTCGTTTAAAAGCTCGTTGGGAAACTTCTTTTTTTTTTCCGGGCCGATAGCCTGCAATTTGCGTCCATTTCGGTCACGGAGATGTCACTCAATCACGGTTTATTTGCATGCGAGCTGATCATTTGAATGACTCCGCGAGAGTACCCTGCTGTTGCTGGGAGCGATTTTTCGAGTTGGCGTGCTTTGACGGCCGGCACGGATATGTTGCGAAATGCAGAAACTCGAGGCGGATTTTGGGTGAGGTGAAATTCGGTTTTTTTTTGGGGTGTAGAAATTTTTGCAAGCCTGGCTTGGCGAGTAAATGAATTCCGCATTGACGCGTTTCGCAGATAAGCTGGCATGACTGGAATTTGAAACGCCGTGCATCGATTTCTAGCGTTTCCCGCCGCTTTCCAGATACCGTGTTTACGAGAGTATTACGCGTCGCAGATTTCGAAGATGCTGCTTACTTTTTCAGTTGTCCGTAACAGAAATACAGTGCAGAAACACGTGAACCTGAGACTTAATCCTTTTAAAATATAGTATTTTATGCAAGTTCGGCCAAAAAGACGCGCACAAAATTACAGCGGCCGATCTGCAATTGAGGATATTACTTTTGCGCGAATTATCTTTGAAAGAAATTCTGTGAGCTTCATTTGAATTTGAATGTGTCACCGGATATATTGTCATGTAGATTATAACCGTGCATCATCATGATTCCGTATTCGTTTCAAATGTGACTCAATATTTTGCGATTGAAAACCGGAATTCTCCTTCAGTTGTAGCATTTTTCATCGGGAAATTAACAAAATTTATACCTTTGTCTGTGCGAGGGCCGTCCAAAAATTATAAATCATTGTTATACTTCTTGGATGTTCGCTCATGATACAATTCAGTGACTGTTTTTTTTTCTTCTTTTAATCACTTCCGCGTGGAAATTACATCATTTTTTCTGTGACTGTCAGTTTGAAAATTGAGAGAATAAAAACCTAAAAAAATAAAATAAAACAAGCAGCGAAAAGAAACGCGGGCGTGAAATGATGGATGAGTCGGACACGCTGAACAGCGTTTCAAGGCGATGCTAAAACGCGCGACGAAAGCCCTCATCAATCTCATGGTTATCGGTCTTGAGTTTACCCTGGGCTGAGAAATTTCACGCTCTTGTAACCCCTTATACAAGGTTTTCTTCTGATCGGAATTCGTAACTGAGGTTGGTACTAGTGGATTTTGTTTGGGTGCCGTATTGACGAAGGAGGGCGTCCTGAAATGGCGCATTTCCGAACAGCGTGAGCGCGAAAAAGCGTCCGAAAACTAGAAACTGTTCGAGATTAAAGAAAGATGAAGTCACAAGTTTAATTTTTTTGGACATGAGGATTTTGTGTCTAGAAAATGTTTTTCGAGCAACGTAACCATATGCGATCACCAGAAAAAGCATGAAGCCTTAAAAAAAAATTGAGAAAAATTGCATTCATGTTATTCAATTTCACTCCGGCGAGATACCTATTCATTTTAAATACATTTTGTTATGTGCTCAATGCAACCTGGCCAAATTTTATTTGCGTCCATCTCGGAGAAATTGTTGTCAAAATGTGCTGATAGTGCTTGATTTGAGTTGGGAACTATTTCTTTAGATTTTTAAAAACATTTTGCTCGATGGTCGTCTGGTACCTTCGCTTTTTTGGGCTTATAATACCGCTATGAATCGAGCTCAAACGGACCTCGCTAATTTTCTTTCAATATCTCTACATTTTTCGTGATATCGAACATTTTAACGAATTTTCGATAGAATTTCGGAGGTTACCACGTATTTTTGAAAATCTGATCGAAAAGGAACAAAAGTTCACGTACCTTGGACGAAAGTAAACTGTAGACAATGTCATGATTGGAAGCATAACGTGAAACTTGGGCGATTTGTTTTCTTCTCAAGTTT
>CAJPEX010000261.1:0-98873 GCA_905338405.1 Notodromas monacha
TCCTCAAGTCCGTCACTAGTGTGCGTGAAGGAGAGAGTGATGAGAATAGGGAGTGAGGGGATGGGGGGTGCAGTGGCCTAGAGTTTGGCCGACCAAGAGTTCTGCTCCGGCGAGAAACTACACCACCAATACTTCACCGAAGTAGAGCAGTTCTTCCGGAGGAGATTCATACTTGAACGAAGAAGCAAGAACTAGAGAACTGTATACTTGAACAGACTAAGCGGACATTCCTCGAAATCAAAACACACACTTTCCGGCATAGGAAAAATCTTCATTTACATCAAAATCCCTATGATTAGCATTTCAAATTGCACATCCGTGACACCCCGAAGAACACGTCTTAGTCAATATCTCATTTCGGTTTCAATACATAAGACTCGTCCTACTACTGTACTTCATGCCATTGGGCAAAAAAAAAAGAAAATCAGACCCAATTATTACGCATGCGTCTTTGATTAAAAAGTCAGGACACTCCTGGGTCAATAAAAAAAGAGGAAATGCCAGGAATTCATCCTCAAAATCCCACCAGTTCTCCGTCAGTGTACACAAATGAGCCAGATATCTCCTTCTTGTGCTTCGCCACCAACTCAACGATGCCTTGCGCAGCTGCACAGCCCAAAGAATCCTGGCCTTCCGCTTCCTCATGATACCGCAGGTCCTGTTTGATTTCCCCAGCTTGTCGACCAAGTCCACCACAGTAGGAGCCATAGGACGCTAATGATATCGCGTCGCGAGGCACATGGTCCCACTGTCTGGGGGCGACAGCCAGAAAGATAACGGACGGCATTTCAGAGGCAAAGGTTTTAGTGAGCATGTTGAGGGCGGCTTTGGAGCACCGATACGGCGCCAAGTAGCCGCCTTGGTTGAGGCCAAGAGACCCCAATGGAGAGCTGATGTTGAGGATGGTCGGGTGGCGGTAGGAGGCTTGAACCAGAGGCATGAAGACTTGCGTCACATTCAAGCAACCGGCGACGTTGACTCTGTACACGTCCATCATTTCACTGGCGCTGATCTCCATGACGGGATCGTAGGGGGAGTGGTTGAAATTAAGAACACCTGGAACAGAACAATTTCGGAAGAGTTCAAGAGACATTCACGGCACTGGTTCGGGTATTAGCTCTTACGGTATTAAATTTTATTTACATCCCCCTTACAGTATCCCTTGATTATTTCCTCACTGAAACACTGTACAGTATATCATAACGATTTAGAGATTCTCATCTACACAGCAGCATGAGTAATACATAAAAGGGGGAGGGACTGAAAAAAATATTTAAAAGTGTAAAATAAAATCACTCGTGATTGCGTGTGGAATTACGAAAAAACCAACGTATATTTTCTAATGCAAAAAGAAGCCCACCATGCGGAATTAAAAGCATGCCAACATTTTCATTTTCAGCTGCGTAGAACTTCCTGAATGACTGCCCATTTAATAAAGAAAAAATAGTTTCACGAGAACGTCGACCCAACCGCAAAATTATTATTTTTAGACAAGTCTTGAGTTATGGAAAGAAACGGCACTGCACACAAGACTTCAAAATATTCCCTCGTCGTACCAAGAATAAAAACCACGTGGCAGAATGAGGGGATGCAAAGGGGACTCATTCTTTTTAGAATATCTCTGCGAACAATTAAAACGGGTAAACTACGCACCAAGAGCAATTAATATCGGTTTCCGTTAGAAATCCAGAACATGTCGATGTTCGCATCTCAGATTAACTACCACCAGCGCATGACTTCACTTGGTTCCAGCATTTCAACTGTATTCATATCTACACGAATGTCCATGAATGAAGGACCCTGCATACCGAAGTTCTTACGCAGTTAAAATCAATTACGTAAGTTTCGCAGCAAATCATTAGTTTTGGACCTCAAACAATTTAATTTCAACAACGGGGACGTTATTTTTTTATTCTCTTTCAGGAGTAAATGTATATGCTCAACCCTTGAGTCAGCTCAAGATCTCGCATTCGTTCACGGGTAGTCCTACACAATATTACAACCATAAAAATTCCAGTAAACCTATCCAACCACGTCTAAAAAGCTTCGAACGAGCACTTACCGGCATTGTTGATCAATATGTCAATAGATGAAGTGAGTTCTCTCGTAGCAAGATAAGCAGCTTTCACAGAATCCAGATCTCCTACACACATGGGAACTGCTGAATGCAATCCGTTCTCCTTCAAGAACTGCCCAAGAGCGGAAGAATCATCCGGATTACGACACGACGCTATCACCTGCAAATGAAAAAAAGGTAAGAGTTGATGGAAATAATACTGAAACGCGAAAAATAGATGTTCGGAATTGTACAGTGGACTTGAAGCTGTCCAAATGTCTACGGGAGCCAAGTTCGGAAAGGTCGGCTGAGCAATTAAAGGGAATCTTCATCATAGCGTCAACATCGTTGCGCCAATATCATTGCCTTCGAAAGTCACCGACGATATAATTTAAAAAATCACAACTTTCCAAGATGTTCTCAAGGCTTCTTTTCGTACGGGGCCCGTTGGCCGTGAAATGCACATTTATTTCTCATCTTCACAGAAAGTTTGACCGAGAGAAAAATTAGCTTCACCCCTTTTCAAATTCAAATCACCTTGAAATAACAGTGGAAAAGGTGAATTTACTCAGGAAACTCACCGTTGATTCGTAAAACTACTGATTTAAAAAATTGAATTAAATCCAAATTCAATCTTCAAAAATTGAATTATTGATCTGGGAAAACCGATTCAAAACTCCGAATGGATCGGTCAGTTTGCCGTCGGTATCATATACCCCATATCAATTCTGCGCATGGGGGACGTTAGAGCTGAAATACAGACAAACTCAGTTGAAAACAAAGACACGTGAAAACAGTCAATCGTAATCCTGAACCAAACATCCAATACAGCGCTGAATCGTTTTGGAATCAAGATTGAAGGATTTAAAGCGGCACAAATTTTTTTCTAAGAAGAACTTAGTCTACATTGAACTTCGGGAGGAAGTTCGAAAAATAAATTGTCCTCCCACTAATCATCGCTCTACTCATTCACACATAATGGGCAGCAACATTTTGAAGGAGGGAGCAAGTGGAGAAAAGGAATTCTTGAACTAGACTTGAAGATGTCTAAGCTACTGAGATGCTGATACATTTTATGCTCATCCTTCAGCTTCTCCAGGGAATCTTCGTCTCACAGACCACGCCAATCGCCGCGCTTCACTTTTTTCACCGGACACCACCGCCAGGACATACACACACATACAAGTAACATAATAAATCAGAATAATCTTAATTCTCCGTGACCCTGACAGTTGAGCGCGTGAAAAAACAGCGCGATCAGAAAACTGAAGTCACGCAGAAAATTTAATTGCTATGCTAGACACTACAGTAATGAACTTGGGTTAGGTTACAAAAGTCTGCCGAGAAATTTCTCAGACCTCATTTTATCGAACTTCATATAAATAATTAAATAAAACTCTTCGATTAACTCAAGAGGTCTCATTTCCCCGGAAAATCGAAAATCATAAATAATACAGTACAGTAGTATTCAAAAATTAATTTAATCAATTTGATACAAATCTGACTGTAGTTAAATTCATACAAATTTTGAAATGAATCGGGCCAGAGAATCAAATTCTCGAAGTACTGTGTCACAAAGAAAAAAATACTGAGTTTAAAATACAGTATTATTGAATAAGAAAATCGAAGGATTCATACACAAAACTTGAGAAGGAGGAAATGAAAATGCTCTAATTAAAATTTAAATTCTGTTTTACATTTCGCATGTTAAATATGCAGAATTTTCTGTTCTCGGACATGAGATCTTCTGGAACACGCTCAACTATCCTGGCACCAACATTCCAATCAAGAATCTCAAGCAATACCTTATAACCCGCTTCAAAGAACTTCTGAACAAGAGCAAGTCCGAGTCCGGACGAAGCTCCAGTGATGAAGACAACTTTTGGTGCACTCGTGGCCCCAGAGAGCCATTGTGGTGGTAGAGTGATTGACGTCCTTCGCCGGAGCTGCGACTCTTGTCCTGCTTCTTCACTCATTGTTTATGGTCAAAGCATCACAGAAATATCACAAGAATAGTCACATGTAACTTTTTCTATAAAATAAACGCACATTCTTTCGGTTCGCATGCGTGAGCTTGAAAGTTCACGAGTTCATGATCAATCATCCGCCTTGAAATCAAATTTTCTTCCACAAAATCCAGTTACAAAACATTACGAATCCTTCAAACCAATTCGAAGTTCAAAGCATGAGTCCTTTTTTTTTGAATGAAACCGTGTAAATTTAAAAGAATCGGGTTTCAGTTCATCCACTATAGTTCTGACGGTGGATCCACGGAGTCCGTGTTCAGGTTCAAATTGCGCAAGAAGTTGTTAGTTCTCAACTGTAAAACCTATTCAGAACTTAGCAGTCTTATCTAAAGGCTTCTGTGGACATTTTCCAGCATTTCCTTTCGGAAGAACTGAAATACGGCATTATGCAGTTCCACGAATTTTACGAATGGTTGTTAACCTCGCCAGAAAACGCAGGACTTTCAAGACACCGTTCAGAGTTAATTAGAAATGAAGCTCGCGGCTTCAGGAACACCGATTCTAAATTTTGAGACACGGCCAAATAATTCAATTCACACCATCACTTTGCACAAAAAAACAAGGATTATAATTTGGAAGATGGCTTTCAAGATGAAGGCGTGTGACTGATGGAATTAAAAATTCAGCAATATTGACAAGAATTTCAACAAGACAAACAAAAACTCGCGTAGATTCGACGTATGTTCCTCGCTTTCAAACTTCATTACCAAAATCAGGGACATTAGCAGCAGCCTCTACGCTTTTAAGGCACTGCATATAATACAAAGCTCCGTAAGGAAAACCGAATGCCTACGAGGAGTATATGCCTAAGAACAATTTGTTCGCGTCCGACACCTGTTATCCTCAGAGGATACTTCTAAAAAAACTTTTTTGCTTGCTGCAGAAAAAACGGGCCTCAGGCACTCAAGCACCCACGTCACTAGGGCAAACCTAGGTCGCCCGAAATTTGGTTCACTCCGAAAAACGAAGACTTGAATAACCAACCAGGTTCCATCCCTCAACGAATGCACTTTCCAATTTTTCCCGAAGCGGGAAATAAACAATCCTTCTCTCCAGATGCCATCTTCATAAAGATTTTTCCATTAAAAAACAAATCCAACAATCACTCCCCTCACTCATTGTACAGGCCTCACTTACGAAAAAAAGCATTGTTTCAACTGGCACTGAACATACAAGGGGAATATGCATAGGGATATTTGGAAAATAAAACAAAAAGCCTCAGTCTCACGATTATGCACAACGAGTTTTTGTTCCAGATACAGTTCAAAGATTGAACTGCATTTGTTGCTGCTGTTGCTGTTGCTGCTGTCCTTGCTGGAAATATCCATCGGAATGCTGCTGCTGTCCATGCTGCTGCTGTTGCTGCTGCTGATGATGTTGCTAAAAAATTGAATTTATTTTTTAATGGCGTTGTCAAACTAGTAATTGCTCAATTTTCAATGAACTTTCGTGATATCACACGATGAATCACCCCACTTGAACCACCAATACAGGAAAGGTTTCAAGTTCATGCAAGGAGCGGAAACTACGAAATGCTTCATACAAAAATTAAACTCAGCTTCACGAATGCTCCAGTAAAAAAAGGAAATAATGAATGACAAGAAACAATAGAAAATCAGGCACAACCGGATGAAACATGAAAACACAAAATTCGAGAAGTGGGGCATACGAAACTTAGAAAATCTGTAAATCACAAGGTACAAAATTAAATCTTGTTTTTTCGGTATTTCCAACAGTTCGCTTTACAAAAAGGTTAAAACCCACAGAAGTGAAGTACTGTACTGAAAAACGCTTACTTGTCCATGAGACGGCCCAGGGCCGCCACTACCGCCAACAAGCGCCGCTGGCGGCGGCCCCAAGGCGGAAGCCGCGTTCTGCAACTGCGCAATAGCGGCATTCGCCACCTTGTCACGACACACCTTCTTGCGGTGCTGGATCAAAGGTCCGGCCTTCTCGAACTTCTCTCCACAGGAGTTGCAGACGAAGCCCTTGTCCTCCATGTGCACACGCTTGTGCACGATCAGCGCCGCTTGCTCGCTGAATGTCTTGCCGCAATACTGACAGGAGAATTCCCCACCCTGCGGGTGCTCCTTCTTGTGCTTGATGAGTTCCGCGATGTGAGTGAACCCCATTCCGCACGAACACCTAAAAGGGCATCATGTACGACGGATTCCTTACAAGTTTCGCGAAACATCCACAACTCGACGGAAGCCTACTTGCGATACCTGCATTACTCAAATTTCAGTGGTTGGTATGAAATACTGTAGCCTAAAAATGAACACGTCAAAAGCTGCCAGTTTAGCAAAAGAACCGAAGATCGAACTAACGAGAAATGTGACCAAGCATTTGTTCACGTGAATTATAGACCTTCTTAGCTGGAAGACAGCATCGGCCAGAAAAAAATAAACGAAGATGCCCACAAAATATAAGCCAAAATAAAATACACCAGGCTCTTATTTTATTTTCATCTAAAAAGTTAATTCCATGACCAAGTGAATAAGGGGCTGCAGTCTTTAGTTACAGTCGGGAAAATAATAGAGGAACACCAGACGAACTTGTAATGTGGAGTGCCGTGCATAAGTTCCTTGTGCGAACGGAGATGGCCCATCTCCGTGAAACCTTGGCCACACATGTTGCACACGTGTGGCTTCAGTCCGGAATGCAGCAGTCTATGATTCATGAGATCCGTGCAGCTGGAGAAGGACTTGGCACACAGGTTGCAAATGTACGGCCTCACTCCGGAGTGCGAAATCTCGTGCTCAATCAAGTTCGCCTTCTTGGCAAACGATTTTTTGCACACCCGACATTCAAATGGCTTCTCGCCTATGAATCATCAAAATAAATTTAGAATCACCAATCTTGGCGATTCGTTTAGAAAATATGAACTACGGTAATTTTTAAACACGAATACGATGAAGACATGGGTATCATATGCCGAAGTACAGTATTATTTTTTTTAATCTGCCAACCTCTCTTGAAATGTTTTCCGAACAGATGAAATATGAACAGTCCATGCTCTAGATCAAGAAGGTACTGTACACCAATTGTGTCATCAAGTTTTAAAGCAATCGCTTTGCATGCATCAGATTAGACTCAGTTGAAAGTCTTGAAACGTCGCTCAAATGACATGCACTGTGTAACTTAAAACGAAGAAAAATGCCCGCCATCTTCGTCGCAAGAAACGGGATTTTCCTTACATTCTCGAGCAAAATAAGCATACAAGATATCTCAGAAGAAAAACAACTCACCAGCGTGCATCATCACGTGTACGCGAAGTTCTTCGCGCTTCTCGAACACCTCGTTGCAGCGCTCGCACGGGAACTCCTTGCGGTGCTTGGCGCCGGTCCTGTAGGAACCCGGCAGGACGGGCAACGGAATATTCGGCGGCTTCTTTTTGCGTCCTGGGCCGTGATGCGGTGTGGCATGATACTGTGCATTCGTCAACACATAGTCACTCAGGCCTGGATAGGACTGCATGAACCCAGACACCATGGACACGTCCGAGAAGTTGAAGAACGGTGTGCCGCGTTCCTGCAGAGGCTCACTCGCCTCCTCCGTCACCTCCAACTTCACCTGTTGGTAATTTGAAATCAACGGAAGATTAGACACTGATTCGAATACAATACAGAAGAACGCGAATGAGGGACTGGAACCTTCGATGATTTCATGAAACCAATTTACAAATGTGTAAAGAACGTCGTGAGTTCTCTCCAAGTAAAATATGAACAAGAGTGATATATACATGAAAAAAATTAATATGCCCAAAATACCTGTAACATGGTCATTTATCGTGAATTACATGTACAGTAGTTGTAGACATCACAGATTATGCATCAATATATTTTTTTTCGTCTTCTTGCCACGTAATACGAAAGTCCAAGTCCCAGAGTTTTCTACCAATTTTCCTTGATCTTCCCACCTCCTGTTTGAAAAAGTGGGAAGGATTACAATCCTTTTTCAGGCTTGTGGAATACAAATACAAATGTTTGCCTCTTGAAGCTTTCGGAACTATTTTTTAATTTGAAATTGGATCTGTCCTGAAAATAGGCAGTCTTTCTTTTTTCGCGTGGAAAAGAAATGCATTCAAGTACCAAAAACTCCAAAATTAAGCATGGTTGGAACTTGGAAGGAATACTATTTCATGCATGGGTTAACCGTATTTTTGTCATCACTCAATCTAGGATGAAGAACAATTTCGAAAAAATGTAAGAAAAATAAATGATCCATAAAATTATTCGATCACTATTACAGTACCATGAAGTATGGATCATTATTCGAGATTATCTGAATAGCCCTGAATTTGCAAAAAATAATCCGTAAAAAAGAGGAAAATCAGAATCCACATCCGAATCGTCAAGTGCAGAGTTCAAGAAACAGTTTCTTACCTGAACAGGAAAATCAGATCCAGTTTCTGCAGAAGATCCATCACGAGATTCATCTTTCGATTTTCCATTGTCTCGTGGCGCTGAGCCACTACCCCCTGGTTTGTCACTCATACTTGGCGAAATACACCGTTATTTGTCTGCGAAGATTAAAAATATATCCGTTGAACGGCGTAACGAACGGCACGTCGATTTCAAAGAAATATGTTCCACATTCGCCAATGCGAATCGGGGTAATGATGCCTTTCTTCTTCAACCACACAAAAAAACGCCGGAATGTCGCGAGGAAAAAATAAAAATAAAACGGCAATCTAGTTTGAAGAACAACTTTCCTTGCATCATATCCCCAATCGACGGATTGGTCTCGTTGAAGCGACTGACTTCACACAACTGCTCTGAACAGCTTCGACTTAGTTTTTCATCAGTCGCTCACTGTTTCTTCGGATTCCTCGTCGAACAGTAACTTTTCAAACAGAGCAACAAATGGATTTCATACCGTTGATATAAAAACCCTCGGCATCAAAACTGAGTCGCTCTGTGAATGAAGCTATTCGAACTTACTGTCGCGAATGAACTTGAGAGATTACCACAGATTCCGTGAATTTTCGAAAAAAATTCTTACAATTTCATCCCGAATGCAGATCCATCAGCATAATGACCACCCCATCCGAATAGCAGAACACAGGCTTTCGAAGTGTTATTTCCATAACTCCTAGCTTTCTATTAATGATCTAGAGACGTATCCAAGCCAAACAGCAACATTCACGCGAAAGGAAAATTTTGCGGAAGATTTCGTTGAAAAGATGCAGATTGACTTTGCTCGAAAAATAATCTGAATGAATAATTTCCCCGTAAGTAGCGCATCAGCTCTGTTGGAGAAAATCATACAGGAGTCGCTTGCGTCGTTGAACTAATTAAACGTAACATACTTGACGGGAAAAAAACATCTATCACAATTAACAAAAGTAAACTTGATCTAAACTCTTCTAATGGAAAAATCTCGAATTCGTCAGCAAAATACGATCTAGGATTTTCGGTTACTATGATTAAAAGCTAGGCGATTTTAACTAGAACTGAACTCATTGGATTCAGCTTACTTCCTCAACGAAATTATTGCATAACTGATATAAATGCTAAAAAAATAAAAGCTTCAGGGAAGGTCGGGAGTTCCGGAAAGAATCATACCGCCATACACAGTATTTTTTTTCCATTGAATTGCGATTTATTGGAGTGGTGGACTCACGTTATTGGGGGCACTAACTAGATTCCACCTTGATTTAAACCTTCTCTGAATTCACAATTCCTTTTACAGTATTTTGCTAGTTTGAAAATCTAACGATTTCACAACTCACACCACGGAACATGACCATGGAATCAAGCGAAGATGCATTTTGAAAATAAAAAAATTATCACAAGACGTGCATCATTCCAGGAGTAGTCCAGCATAAATACCTCTCTGATCCTCGAATGTTAAGATTTCCTTCTTTTCTGGTCGTGAAAAGTTTTAACAGGTACGTTTCATTTTTCCTAGCGAGAGAACGACTTATAAGTGCACTTTGAAAGCTATGATAGCATTCCTCGCCGAAAAATTGCAACACACATCAGAGCGCGTCGTCATCCTACTTCCATTTTCGCGGAGTGCTTCTAATAAATTCACTCGACAATCACAATATTCCGGGTCGAAAGACAGCGACATTCACGGGGAGAACATTTCACAGGAAGACGGAACGCGGTGAAACCCGGGGAATATGTATATCTTCGGGATCAGGTAAGCCATGGATTTAATCTCATCACGCGAAATCGAACGCAGTCGGCGACACGTTCGCTTTTTTTCCTACGATCCGCTCGCGACATTAGACTTACAAATTTAGGAAACAGAACCACAGGAAGGGTAATCCAAGCGACGGGCTGTCGGAAAAACGAGATTCAGTCAGCATTCTGTAACGCTTGTGCTTTCAGTGAAGCCGCAGTCTCGATGTCTTCGTCCAACAGGCAGCCTTCATCTTCCTCGTCGTTGTAGTTGCCTCCCCAGCCTCCTCCGCCAGGCGTGTGAATTTCCAGGACATCCTTGAAATAAAAAAGTCAACCCATGTATTCAGGAATACAATATTTCGTAAATATTATACTGTATATTATTAGAAACACTGGGACATACAGTATTAACAAATTATCCTTAAGCCATCGGATACGCACGAAAATGGATCCCAGACTCTGAACTTTTGAAGCCAGTCTCTGAAAACCACGGTTTAAAGCAATACGGTAACATGTTGAGATCTTCTGTACACTTGAAAATTTGGACGTCTGGCAAATATAAGTTGAATATTGAGTTTCCCAGAACGCGGTGACAAATTTAGAAATCGGATCAAAATGCCATGGAACTTACCGACGGAGCGACCCTAACGTATGCTTTCGAGCCCAAATTGATGTAATCTCCGTCCATCCGGTGCAACAAGTTCAAACCAGATTGTCCGTCACATCCCCCGAACATGCCGTAGGGCTGGAAGACTCTCCTCTCCGTCAACAGCGAGACGTCCATCGGGCGCCGGAACCGCAAGAAACGTTGCACTCCGTCGCCTCCATTGTATCGTCCCTTACCGCCGCTGCCTTCTCGCAAATAAAACGCCTCCAGGATCACCGGGTAACGACGTTCTAAAATCTCGGGATCCGTGATTCGCGTGTTGGTCATGTGGGTATGGACCCCGCTTCGTCCGTGCCAATGCGGGCCCTGCATTTTTGTGAAATTACATCAAATGTGATTCCGTAATTAAACATCACGCTACCCATATTTACTAATGCGCCCAAATCTTTGCACGGAAATCTAGGTTTTAGGATATAAATATTTCAGTGAGACACGCCTTTTTCTTAAAAAAAAAAATCCTGGTAATATATACGCGTGGTATGAGTTGATATTCAAATTGGAGGGGTAAGTTTCAGAGGTAGTGAGGCAATTCTAGTGGAACTAGTTTACTTTATAAACCACTGGCGAAATATTTTTTCAGAGACATTACAAGAGTTCATGAAGAAATGAAGAACTGAAATGAGTCACAAAATGTTAAATGCCGACGAGCTTGTAAAAAAAAAAAAAAAACTCACAGCCCCAGATCCTCCGGCAATGGTCTCATAGTAGCCGAACGTTTCGTCTCCAAACGTGAGATTATTCGTACAGCCCTGACTAGCGGCACATGCGCCAAAGGCCTTGAAGATCACATCCACGAGTCTCTGCGACGTCAGAACATTGCCTCCGACAACAGCAGCGTCTTCACGGGGCTTCAAAATGCTGCCTGCGGGCAATATTACCCGAACCGAGTTCAAACAACCTTGGTTCAACGGGATATCTCGAGCCACCATGCAACGCAAACAATAGATTATTGCCGAGTATGTGATGGCCGGTGGGGCATTGCAGTTGCCCCATACCTGATGCCCAGTTCCACTGAAAAAATAATAAAAAACAGACCATAGAAATGAATCAGTTGCAAATAAACGCAGACAGGTACTTGTAATATGATAGGCAGATAATAATGTGCCTCTTAAAATGGACAGCGTTTTACATTTGATTAACGTATTCACTCGAGGACCACATGCTTTCAAGTAAGACACTCACCCCATTTTTCAGCCTGGAATTTAAATAAAAACGTATACCCGAGTAATCGGTAATACCCTGCAAATAGGCGCTACTCTTTCAGACTGAGAGTTGCAATATTTTCAAAATGAAATAAATTAGATTTTGACTCTAATTGTAGTCAAATTCAATTTTCCATTCTTTCTATTTTAATTGTCTGCTTAAATTATGCAGAAATTTTCACGCGGAATCAAGTTTGACGCGCAACAAAGATTTAAATATTAAACCCGTTCATGACGCGCACCCTCAATTTTCTTCCATTTTATTTCTAAAAAGAAATGTGCGCGTACTACTCGAGTAAATACGGGTTTTGGCGATTTGAATTGTCAACTATCTTGAAGATACTCACGTGAAATCGAACACAGCGTCGCCGCTTTTGGGCGAAATGCTCACACACAACCTGATCTTGGTGCCGTCGTCCATGGAGTCAACCGCAGTCAGCTGCACGGGTCGATCCACCACTCCTCCGCGATGCACCACAGCTCCAGCTCCTTCGTCTCCCAACTCTCCGTCCAAGAAACTCGCCGACGCCGACTGCATCGTTTTCGCTCTAGCCTTCAGCAGATCTCTAACAGCCAGCTCCGCATTCTTCTGAATATGCCGCATGTACGACTGTACCATCGGTAGTCCGTAATGGTCGATGAGTTCGTTAACCAAGAGGATACCTGCAGAAAAATATTTGCGAGTATAGTGTGCATTTTCGTTTAGTTCGTGAGGAAATAATAGGGAACTGATAGCATCTAAATTCAGTTGACATACAGCCGGGGGAAAATAAAACTCAGAAAACATCAGGGCAAATCCCCGCGGGATTCATTTACTACAGATTTAAAAAGAATAGAGGTGCGGATAATTCTTCATGGCATGCCGTTGTTTTTTGAAGTCAGATTTTAAAGGACAGCATTTATCTTCTGGATGCCACTGACATCTCGAAGTTTTAAAAACGCTACGAGTTACAGCAGTGTGCTCAACAAGTATGCTTGTAAATATGAGGCCAGGTATTTCAGCCTCACCCCACCTTCCTCAAACACAAATTTCATGATCATAACTTCACGGGATATTCATGATTTGGCAGATCGGGTAGCGCTTTAATAACACTGGTTGAGAGCAGGGAATTAACGCACAGTTGGACTATATGCGTACAACGATTGCTTCTGAAGCCAAGAATAATCGACGCAATGCATTTCTGTACTTCCGAAAGACCGAAAGACATCCTTTCCGCATTGAGGTAGCTTTTCAGCAGCAAAATTTTCATCAAATCGACTATTCAACATAAAAATACCTTTCCGGTTCGCCGCAATCTGTGCTTTCAGATCCGCCAGATTGTCAACGATGTTGCGAGTTCCAGAACACCCAGGATGTTCTCCCGGCTTCGCGAACTCTTTCCGCAACTCGTCCTCATTGAACTTGCCACTAGACACGATTTTGAATGCTTTGAAGGAAGCACCTTCTTCGTGGATTGTCCGCGAGTCGGGAGGCATGGATCCTGGCCGTGATCCGCCAATGTCGGCGTGATGACCTCGACTGGCGACGTAGAACACGGGCTTTTCCGTAGACGTAGATGCGTTGGGACGGAATACAGGCGTGATGACGGTTAAATCCGGAAGATGCGTGCCTCCTGCACTTGGATGGTTGGAAAGAATCACGTCACCATCCAGCAACGGGGTACCAGATTGCAGTTGGTACTGAACTGCGTGTTGCATCGAGCCCAAGTGTACTGGAATGTGCGGTGCGTTGGATACAAGTCCTCCGTCGGGGCCGAAAAGCGCGCAGGAGAAATCCAATCTGCAAAGAAACAACACAATATACTAGATTAATTTGAGGTAAAAGATTTCTTTAGAACAAATAAAATTTATTTCTGTAGTTGGATAGTTAAATATGTGAAAAAAGCCATCCATGTATCGATGAAGTGTTACTCCGACATCAGAACCTAAATCTTAGCATTCGTTCATCACCTTTCTTTGATGTTTGTTGATATTGCAGTTCGCTGTAAGACACGACCCATCTGCTCTGCTATGCTCATGAACCGATGAGAGAAAATCGACAACTGGATCGGATCTACACTGTCCTGTGCAATTTTCTTCGAGTCCACAGGCTCTCGCGAACCAACGTCAATTTGAATATCGCCGGAAGATGTTATGTTCGCAACACTGTCCGGATCCACCAAAATCGTGCATAAATCGTCGATCACAATGGCAGGGCCCTGAATTGTGTGTTCGGGGCTGAGGTCTTTCATCAGGTAAACTTTAGTAGAACGGTATCCCCCAACGAAATAAACCTGAAAAATAAATATTGTTTTTTTTTACTTATCGCCAAGAAATAACTGTACATATACAGTATTAGTAGTGTCACGGTATACTGGTTGACTCTATAACGTAAAAAATGCGTTGTAGAGAACGGAAAATAATGTGGCTTCGATATTTGATCTCATAGAACTTGTCGAAGACGTAAAAGCTTTGGCATCAGTGTTGCTTCAGAGAGCATCAAGGCTTAAGTTATTACAGTATTGTCTTCATTTTTGAGTGAGCGATTCTGATCTAAATGCAGAACCTGGTGCAGGAATAAATTCAAACGAAAAAGTTTTAGAATACCGAACGAACCTGTACAACACTGTCCGCCTTGGGAGCATCGGCGACACGAGGGCCAGGTTTAGCCTCTTGCACATACACATGTCCAGTGCCACGAACCCGGATGTCGTCAACGATCACCCTTCTTTCCGACATGATGAACCCAAATTCTTGAAGGTACTTTCGTTCGAACTCCTTTCGAAACCCGGCCGCGTCGACACTGTCTCGTTTCTCCTGCTGGCACATCAGTCCGTAGTCCGTGCCTTCATACCGTAGGTGCAGGTAACGCACGAACTTGATGCTGTCGGCATCTCGGAACCCATGCTGCTTCAACTTCTCGCCGGCGTTTGATTCTAGATACTAAGGACGAAAAATATACATTGTCGGATATGTAATTCTGAAGACACTTGAAAAAAATATACGATACCAAAAGATATTTCACGTTTGAAGTTTGAAAACTTCAGAAATGCGGAGTTATAGTCATACTTTTCAAAATGTGTTCGCACCTCGAAACGCCTCAAGATGTACTCTTCGCTGCCAGAGTCCAAGTCGCGGCCACAGAACTCTTGCGCCTCCTCGACCACATCTGCAAGTGCCATGCCGAATGCCGAAAGAATTCCGGCATATTTGTGGACATGCACCCGACTCATTCCCAGCGCTCTGGCCACCGAACACGCATGCTGGGCCCCGGCGCCACCAAAGCACGCCAATTCGTGGTCGCGCGTGTCGTAACCACGTGCTTGCGTGAGGTTGCGAATCGGGCGACTCATGGTTTCGTTGGCTACCCGAACGAACCCCATGGCGACTTCTTCCACGGTCATGGGCTCGAACGGTCGGCCTTCACGGGCAGCTTCGCCACGACGGAATTCGTTGACGGCGTTCATAGCTTCGGTCATTTTGTAGCGCGAAGCTTCGATGTTCAATGACTCGTTTTCTTCGGGGCCAAAGATACACGGGAAATACTGCGGCAGCAATCTGAACATGGTACAGTACAAGTGTTCAATGGCCGAAGAAAGAGGGACACTTGAGACTAATTTTTTCGAAGGCGAGGAATGATTTCACACTACAATACAGTACTTAAAATAAACAACAATATCACAATGATTCATAAGCCACAATACGACACCATTCATCTCAATCAAGAAGATCTTTCAGGATTCATAAGGCAATGTTCCCCAAACCATGGTCCATGGACCGGCACCCGTCCGCGGGAAATTTTCTCAAGCATAACAAATGTATCAAAACTATCAATGAAGGACGTGAAAGTATTTTTAAAAGAAATTTTGGCAAGGCAATTGCAGTTGAAATTATCTCTTGAAAAGGTGGCTTTTCGCCTAATAGCACTTCAGACAAATTTTCACACAAACAAAATGAATCATTTCACTTCTTCATTCTGAGGGATTGTTGTTCAAGCCCACCTTTCTCATTGCTTGAAGACATTCCACTATACAGTACTTGCTTCATTGGTTCTCAACTTGAATTTTTTTTGCAAAAAAGCAGAAACTTATTCAATATAATACCTGCCATAAAATATTTCAGTCAAAACTATTTTAAGTGTGCAAACATTTTTTTTTACAAAACTTTGCAGGACTGCAAAAGATTTTATGGAAATTTGCCGGTCCGCGGGCCCAAAAAGGTTGGGGAACACTGCCCTAAGGCATTGCTTTCCTAGAGATACCGCCTGAATAAAACTTTAAAAAACATCAAAATTAATATACATCAAAATTGTAGTACTGAACAGTAAGTTCACATGAAATAAGATGCATAGATTGTGTACAAGATTCAACATAAGCAAACTAACCCCAACTGGCCAAGCTAACCATAATAAACAAATGCCAACTAAGATGAGGTGTTTAATAGAACGATTAAATAGACAAAAGCCCGGTTTAGTGGATAGTATAGTGGTCATCAAATTCTGCAACTCACCTCCCAAGTACTAAATTGGCATCCGTAATTGTCAAAGGACCACCTTTCCTGTAACACGCAGGTCCCGGATGAGCTCCAGCACTTTCGGGACCCACATGAAACAGCCCAGCAACGAAAGACAACACTGATCCGCCACCGGCAGCCACAGTCACAATGTCCAATTGTGGCGCCTGTATTGTTACTCCCCCGGTTACAGACTCGAAGATATGGTCAAGCTGTCCTGCATATCGACTGACATCTGTTGATGTGCCACCCATGTCGAAGCCAATGATGGGACGATTTGAGGTGGCATGCGTGGTGTACGCATATCCCACAACACCACCTGCAGGCCCTGAAAGAATGGCTCGAGACCCAGTGAACTCAGATACCGGTGTTAGGCCTCCGTCGCTTTGCATGAATAAGATGCTGGTGTTCTCCAAGTTCTTGAATCCTGATATGAAGTTGCTCACATATCTTGAAAAATCAATTTTAAAATGTGTCATAGAGCAAACATGCAAACTTGATCAATTTCATTATTCTCTCTAACATAAAATTAAATGAGGCTTGAGCAAGCAAAGATTTTCAACACTTGCAGATACAGTTTGAAAGCAAGCGCATGAACCTTCAGCTTTAATCTGAAATAAAATGCTCAATTAGATCATTTATTCAACTTATGCATTCCCAATCATGCAAAATGTTTCAACTATCCATTACAATCGCGCAAAATTTTTTTTTTTTAATATTGCAGCTCTCACAAAATGGTGAAATCTGTCAGATGATTGCATATCTTCAGTTTCTCCCAAATTCAGTAAATTTTGGAAAATCTCTGACCTGCTCAAGGAAAAGTCCCACAAATACTTTTTGCAACTCTCCTAATAAAATCTTATACAAAGATCTAAAAACCAAGCATAAATTCACCAGGAATAATAAAATTCTGAAATACTGTACTGCATATGTACTATAAAATAAAAAAAGATATTCATAAATGCTCAATATTATATTTATTCGTTTGTATATATCTACTAATTTTATAACAACGAATATACAGAAATACAGCGTTAGATTATAAGTGCTACATATGTTGCAGACAGAAAAATACAAATCTAAACACTTCACGGCAATGTAAATAATATGGTACATTAGATCAAGTAGTAGCAGTACTTCGGGAGGACCAGAGCGTTGCAAGCATTGGGCATTTATTGGCCCACTTTTCAACACTTGCTATCAGGACAAGAAAATCACCAAGAGATTCAGTCAAATCAAACAGACTAATATTGAGCCAAAACTATCTTCACCTGGTAATGAGTGGTGTGAGGTATGCGTCCACACAAGCGGTGTATGCCCTTGGGACGATACGGACCATTGCCATGACTTCGGAAGACAAGGAAATGCTTTCGAAACCTACTTCAACCGCTATCCGCTTCACCAACTGCTCATGTGCTTTGTACATATACGAATGCATCAAGGCAACGGCTAAACTGTTGATACCTCGCCTTTTCAACTCTTCTAGCCTTTTCCGCAGTGTATCTACGTCCACTGGCTTTCTGACGTAGCATAACTCACCGTTGTTTCCTGGTGAAAAATAAGAATACTAATATTTGCAGGCGAACAGCTCGGAAATTTTATTTGTCGAAAACGGGGAGGTTAAATCTGATCGCGGTCCAGTTTAAAATTTCATACAGGCCGACGTCCTCAATCAAAACCTGAGGACGTCAGTGCCCGTGAACATGCCGTTTTTTCCCCCAATCCACGGCTCAACATCAAAATTGTTACAGGGGCGAAGATTAGATAAAACTCAAGTGAGACAGATTCATTCAAGAAAATCAATTTTATTTTGAAGATCGTGACCAAGATGACACTGGCCCGGCATTTCGGAGGTAAACGATTCATGTAAGAGAAAAGATCCATGTTCACATCAAATGATGTTTACATCTATTCTCAAATTAAAATTGAACTACAGGAAGTTACGCATTACCGAACGGAATCAATAAAATGATCATTAGATGGTTTAAAATTTTAAAAATTGTCATCGACACTTGGTCCTTGATTTCCAGGACATTGAAAATGAAGTACAGTACAAGATTCTGCTTTTGTGAATCATTTGTTTCCAAAAATAAAAAGAACGGAAAAGTTGGTGGATTGCATCATGGCTATTTTCGATAAATAGGCAAACTGGAATCAAGATTAAATCTCGTTATCGAACAGACGATTGAAGCTCATCTTGGAATGATAATTTATTTCGGAGTGACACTTTTCTGTACTAACCGGTTTCTTCTGACCACGACCGCTTGTCCAAACAGCAACGGTCATCTTGTAACACGACCCGTTCATCCACTTCCACGACAGCGTCGTACAAAACACCAGGAATTTTGATTTCCAAGTCGAAAATTTTTGGCCTCGCCTGGTTTCCTATGTGTAAGAGGTCTTTGAAGCCCTTCGTTATAACTAGTGCGCATCTTTCGCCTTTCCTTTCCAGCAATGCGTTCGTCGCTACAGTTGTTCCCATGCGGATCCATTCTATTAAAGACCCGTTCACCGGGGAATCTTGCGAGTTGGGTCCACCAGCTTCCTGCGTTCAACGATCGTCAATTGAATAAAATATTTAGCATTTGACCTGCTAAAGGCTAGTTAAAGGGGTAGTTAAAAACAAGATCCGAACGAAACAAAGTAGAAATCAGATTAATCGATAAAATAATGGACAGGTTCATTTTTCCCATGACACGGACTGTTATCGTGTTCAAGGATTTATAGGAAGATTTATGCACAAAGGACAATTGTCAAGATACGTTCTCGTTCTTTTTAATGGGCTGTGGGCATTAATTTGATCCATTTTAGATAGCTGAACAGTTTTGTGCAAAAAAGCGTTGTCTGCAAGTGAGAAATGTGTGCGCATCAGTAGAAACGAACATCTGCTAGATAAAAAAAACTATGTTGTCAGATATTCTGCGATTTAAAAAACTGACAGCTCGCAAGGAATATTTGCGAGAGTTAAATACATTAGTAATTTTTTCAAGTGACAGGTGTAACACCCTAGCTTTTTCAATTAGAGAACACGTGTTCGAGACTTGTAAATTCAGTTTGAAAATAAATCAGCATTCGAAATATTCAAAGTGTGCATTCTATTTGATTCACCCTGAAAAATAGGGAAAGGAATTCTTCGAAGAAAAAGACACGGCATCTTATTTGGCCAGCTAACTTTTTTTAATTCGAGAAGCTGAAAATTGTGGCTAGTCTTTAAATCGATTACGCATTTATTCGCTTCAATAAGATACATTAGTCATAATTGGAGTCAGAAAATCCTGGAATACAGTATAAAAATTAGGACATAACTTGAAGAATAAATCTGCGCCCTCAACAAAAAAATAATACATGAACAAATTTCACCAGTAACAAAAATGAAATAGAATGCGAACATAAGAAGAAGAAACCCCGGGAAAAAGATAATAAAAATTCTGATCACAAACCTGGTGCAAAATTCGACGAATTCCTTCCGTGGGCGCATCTTTGTAATTTGTTGGATCAACCGAGAGAAGCTTTAAAGTGCGAACTTTGCCTCCAGGACAAATGCAATAAACATCCGTAAAAGTTCCACCCCGATCAATCGCGAAACAAAACTTTCCTTTCATTCTATCTCATACCACTCACTGTTGCTGACCTGGGTAACAAAATTCCGAAGACATAACAGAATTAGAATATTGCTACCAATGAAAAAAAAAATTGAGAAATGTTGACGACTAGTATTCAAATCTCACACGTTCTTCGTTCATATAAAACAACGAACATCAACCCCGGAGAAGGAAACTTTCAAACAAGGCGAAGTCCTGAGAAAACGATTTCAATGGACTCGTCTTTTATTTTTCTACCATGAAAAAATCCGAAAGGAGAAACACAAATATTTCAGGTGCCGAATACACTGGCGGAAATGCCTGTCGCTCATTCGCTCGGCGGCGAATCTGAGTGATGGCGAGTTCGTTTCCGTGAAGATCTGCAAAAACGAGAAAGCGTGGAAGTTATCAAAATTGGCCCCACCCATAATTCCGCTATCGTACACCACGTCACGCTCTCGTGCAAAACGAACCGCTTTAGAAAAATGGTACAACGTGTCTTCGAAAGATTTGCATCAACTTGTGAATACTGGATCCATTTCGTTACCCTGCCTTCAAAAAACCAGCAGGTACACTCATGAAAAAAATAACGAATAACTGCCACCTCAGTAAACCATAACCATGGTGATGTTGGAATTACAGCTGTTGGGACATAAAGAGTTTTCAAGCGAAAGTGTCAAATCTTGATTCAGGCGCACTAAATTATGGACCATTGATTCTTGCTTCGAAAAGCAATAATCGTTGCCCTAAAACGATTCGATAAATTCATAAGTCCTCGTATGACATCTTCACTTCCCTATAACGTCGTTTCCCATGAGCCCGAAATTACAGAAAATATCCGCTATCTTTCAAAAAACAAAGAAACAAGCTGACTAAATTAAACGGAAAAAATTGCACGGGTTACCATCACACTGTGGGTAGCGTCACTGAAACCCCTAGTCCTGCAACCCATACGATTGCTTCAACGGATAAGAGGAGCGTCGCGATTTCCACAAGAAATTTCGGACACCAACAAAAATATATTTCTGAACAGTAATAGATTAAATTATAGAAAAAGATTAAGGGAATACTGTACTAAAGTATGGCCCGCAATTCGAAGAGAGAATCGAAAATTTTTCAAGGATGTTCCATAAAAGGTTTCGCGTGACCGCCAGTCGCCAGGTCATGAACATCTGCAAGGAGTATAATGTGCAGCAATGGTAAAGCTTCGTAAAGAGAAAGAGATTTTGACGAAATTTCTGCTTTGATCCAAAACACCTTTGTCCTTCAGCGCATGGAAGCAATTTCTGAGTCAAGGTCAGAGAATTAAAAGTATATACGGTATATACATTCTTAATACAATACATTACGAATACTGTACTGTAGTTCTTCATCTAAAATCCACGGATGCATCATTTAACGGCACATAACCATTCCAGCAAGATGCTGTTATCCAAAAAGCCCACCAATATAAACCCACAAAAATGGGTAAACTGTTGTGAGTTTTCAACAAGAAATTCAATAAATTCCAAAAATGAAAATCAAATGCGCTAACAAAACATTAAAAATACAGAAAAGCTGCTACCTGAGGCAGTCATTACCTATACCTCCTCCGTGGAAAAATCCTTCCTTCTAAAAATACTGTCAGCCAGCCCATAATTGATTACCGCAATTGGGAGGTTACCATAAGCGGGGCGGCTATAAGTGTGAAAAGTACTTCAACATTATTTCTGAAAATAAAAAGTTCCCATGCGAGGCGACCGTAGTTCGTTAAAGTAAATACTGTACAGTGCATTCCTTCAGAAGTATACCCGTTGCTCAGCCTGTAGAAATCGGCCCTTTTTCCTAAGCAGGCTGCTGATTCGAGATTTTTTTTATATGCCACAGAGCTTAAACATTGTGAAAGAAGCCGCTATCCAAGACAACAGTTGACTTGTGCTCATTTTGGGAGCACCTTTTTTCAGAATAAGGCGTGCGCTTGCCAGCCAGTACCAGAAACAAATTTTGTGATAAACTTCACATTCGTTCGCAACGACTATCCCCGGAATCCCAACCAAAATTGTTCTTGAAGAAACCCTGAATACCAGAATCCAGAAATGGTGAAAAAAGACTCGACTGGGACGAAAAGCTCAAGGAAGAGGTGAGAAGTAGTCACTGACTCACAGGACGCTGCAGTGCTGTCACAGCTGCGACGAATAATATTTCTTACACAAGGTATCCTAAATTCATCAAAGCTGAATACCTACTTGAAAGCTAACCCAACTTGATACTTGACTCAATAAAAGTCAACTAACCTATAGTTGTTCAAAGTTAGGCTAAGACATTTAGCAAAACAAAACTGACGACCAAAAATGTACTGTACCTAAATAATTAACCTACACTGATTGTCGGTCCATCATCAGCAAGTGGAAAAAAATGTAAATAAAAAAGGCAAGGACATTGTATCGTCCACTAAGACACCCGCAGGTACCCCACGGAGCATCAAAAACAGACAACGTCTGGGCATTTCCCAAAATGCGGCCAGGGAAACATTCGTCCGCGGCGCGGTGAACAAGCAAAAAATAATAATTGGAACTTTTGCCGAATAGGACCGTACGCTTCAACGGTCAGTCCAAAGCGACAGAATTTAGCGGCTGCAAGCAAATGGCAAACGAGGTCATAACTCACCGGTGACGAGTTTCCCTATCCCTTTCTCGCTCTCGGTCTCGTTCGCGTTCCCTCTCCCTTTCCCGCTCGCGGTCACGCTCTCTCTCTCGTTCGCGGTCCCGGTCTCGATCCCGACGAGACGAGTCTCTTTCCCGTTCTCTCTCGCGTTCCCTGTACCGACTGGACTCACTCGGCGACGGGCTTCTGCTTCTCCGCTTCGATCTCCTGCGAAACAAAAACGGGTTTACCGATTCCATCATTAACAGTACAGTATTCAATTCCGGCGAAGCTTTACAATGATGACACGAGGATTTTCGCTTTTGTGCCTATTCCGGGAATGAGAAAAGTGCGACTATTTCTCCACTTCTTAAATGTTAACCGCGATACTGTACTTTACAATTGATGAGAAAAACTAGGTGTACTGGTATAACTGTATAATCTATCGGTAATTTATCTATCTATCAAGTAGAACAATGATCGCACGTTTCAAGATAGAGAATTAAGTTTATTTCTATATCCCTCTTTGTCTATTCAAAAGTTCGTTTCTTGTTCACTGCCGTAAAGATGCCGTCAACATTATCTAAAGCACTACATTAATTAAGAAAACGAACCTATTAAGATCTTGTATCTAGTAAGATGTTACGTTAGTGGGGTATTTTGTCTGGTTAGGCAACATTAGAAAAAAAAAATTAGTTTGAATATCTCAAATCGTGCAGTTTATAGGTAGGCGCTCGTTCGCTGCTGGATTAGTATAGTCATCTAATCAGTTCCGTAATTCATCGGCTAGGTAAATTAGGCAACAGGTCGAAGAAATTTCGAGAACATTGTGTCTGTGTCACTCACGGCATTCGTCAAAATGAGAAGTGAACTCGGACTTGACTTCAAATCAAATTATATGTGAAGGCGATGTAGGAAATTTGTCCGAAAAAAAGGGAAAGACAGCAGCAATAGTTTGACTGACTCAAGATTTACGAGAACTACAGAAGTTCATTGAACTAGTCGAACTTCAAGGAGTCAGCAAAAAAAATTAAACTTTCGGAAAAAAGTATTTTTGTTGGGGAAAACGAAGAAAAATTACAGAAAATTGTCATTTATGGTTTCTGGGCCTTAAATTGCTTTCAGAACAAGTTAACTTAATGCTGAGGTTGATGGCAAGGCTTTACTTGCATAATTGGCATCTCACTTCCTTTCAAACCACAACAAGTTACATTTTCATTGCTTTCCTCTTTCCGGCGTCAATAAAATAAATCAGAAGGGCTCCAGAAAATTCGAGGCTCGAGACTTGGGGAGGTTCGAGTTATCGAAGCTCACCTGAATAAATTCTAAATGACAGTGAATATAAAATCTCGAGAGCTTTCTCACTTTTCCTCCTTCTCCCTCCGCGAAGATCGTCGTGAACCGTAGGCATCGTCATCTCTGGTAGGAGATCGTGAGGGCTCCGCATCTTCGCGAGGAGAATCCCCTGCTCCGGGCGGAGGCGTTGTTTCTTCGCGCTTAGGCAGCAAACGTCCATCTTCTCCAGGAGGCAATGGAGGAGGGACATTCGGCGGAGGTGCTATTTGTGGCGGAGGCTGCTGCGGAGCGATTCCTGGTGGAAGCGGAGGAGGGATCCCCATCGGCGGAGGAATCCATTCCTTCCACAAAAAAAGCGATTCAATTATTTTTCCAATCACACCAACACAGAAAACTTGGTGGGGACACAGGACTGAGACCTTTCGTTTCGAAGTTGTTAATGATGATACAAAACAAAAAAAATTGCAGCATTCGACACAAGAGGCTTCCTTTTTCAGAGAAATATACTATAATTTTAAAAAGGCCTTCTTTTCAATGGTTGATACGAGGGTGATTGAAAGGTTAATTAGTTTTCAAATTCAACTATGAGCTCTAAGCGGATTCTTCACAAAGGTAACTCACCGGGCCCGACTTGAAGTCTGGCATTGGCCCACCGCCGAGCATTACCTTTTTACCTAGTCGAAGTCGGTACATGTATAGAGGCATACCCAGGTAAGACGCTTTTTTAGTTAGTTATACTTTATGATGGGGTTACCGTACCTAGTGAAGCTTTTGAAACCCGGGCGGCGGTAATGGATAGTCGAAATCCATTCTCGGAGGTCCTCTGAAAAAAAAAGCAAATTTGAACCTTCAATCCTGACTGATCATTGGTTAGACAAATTTGAGATAAACAAGAGCAGATTATTTTAATGCTTAGTTTATACACAAGAAAAGCTAGATGCTGACCTCGGCGGAGGCATTCCCGGTGGAGGAACACCAGGAAATACGGGAGGAGGTCTAGACATATCTGGGGGCGGCATTGACATATCAAGCATGCGAAAATCATCCGGCTCGTACTTCATATCTTCCTTTAATGACTCCAAAACCTGGAAACGAAATCAAGGAAGAGATGATACATTTATTTCTGAAGTCAAAAAAGATACGAATTATCGTACACAGAGATATCCACGCACCATGTGAATGGATAAAAAAGCACAACTTCCAAAATCAAGGAATAGACGTGTGCCTTGAAAATGAGAAAAGAAAAAAAAAGGTAGCAAGCAGAACGCTAGTCGGTGGAGTAAAATATGGAAACCATAAAACATCGGAATATCTTAGCGACATAAGAATACGTATCCCTAAATTTCTGAAGAATAACTTAATTTTTGAAATTATTTTGTACACAAACCTGAATAGCTTTCGATTCGTCCATCTCCAAGCTACGCCGAGAAGTACCGGAAGAACCTCCGATCACGTCAATGGTCTTTTTCGGTGCTGGACCGGAGAACGATGGTCCGTTGGATTCGACACGATCACGATGGTGATCTCTGTGTCGGGACTGAGGGTTCAGATTTGGCTGCAGTGCAAAGGCGTGTATCGCATGTCCTTGCTGCAAAATTAAATTAATAAAAAGCATCAGGTGAATCAAATTCAAGAAAACTTCCACTTTCATATTTTTGTCTCACCTTAAAAGACAACGCTCCGGATTCAACCCGAAGTCTGCGTTGACGATCGCAATACGCTCTCCAGCTCTCCTCGGTAAATCCGTAATTGAAATAATCTAAAACGCGCATTCAAATTTGCTGGAAACTTTTCCAAGACCAAAAACAATTGTGTTTCACCTGTAATGTCAGCTCCTGGTTTACGCCACGGGTATTCTTCCGCATTATCCCAGGTGTACTCATAAGCCGGCTTCCCATTGATGAAACCGGGTCCTTCGATTTCAGCTACAGGAATTGCACTAGCCGATTTTCCAATTGCTATGTGGCTTCCGATGCCAACGCGTTTCCCGTGCAGAAGTCCTCCAAGACCATAACTATAATTAAGTGCGAATTCATGAAAAATGCTGTACTCGGAAAATATCCACCGGGGATCAGATTTAACTTGAATATCAGAAGCAATTGATTCCCAAAAATCGGCTGAAAGAAATCTAGATTTCTTGATGTTGTTGATTGAGAGAGGCCGAAATGCGCGATGCTTTACGGTACACAATCTTCAAAATAATAGGCAGGCCTACGATTCAATGCATCACATTTTCATCAAAATTCTGGGTTCAAGAATACAGGAATCGATAGCTTCATTTAAGTTGAAAGCGAGTAATCTGGCAACGGATGCATGGACCGACTCAACATAAAATTTAGATATTACGAATGTACTGAAAATCTGTCTCACGGGCATCCAGGTACTGTACAGTATGATTTCTTATTTATCCATCATCGAAAGCGTCTAGTCTTCGAGTGACCGCGGTTGAACCGACTATATTACCTGTATCCGGCAGCTCCTGCCGCAGATTTGTTCTCTCCAATGGTAATGTTGACATTATCGTCCGAGGAGTCTGAATCGGAATCTCCTTCCTTCTCTTCAGTGGCTGGAAACGAAATAATGAACCAAGATGTTAGTGAAGAATCATGCGGTTGGTAGCGACAACACTGATCGCTTATCAAATAATGAAACACACCTTTCCCTTCTTCCTCTGCCGGTTCCTCGAACGGCTCCTTTTCGACGTCTTCTTCGAACGGTTCTTTTTCAGCATCATCTTCAGGAGCGGCATCATCGGCGTCAGTTTGTTTCGGTAGCGGTTCGTCGCCATCTCCCTCATCCGCACTTGCTTCGGGAACCGGTTCCGAGGGTTCAGGGGATCCATCAAAATGTGGATCTTCTATGGGTTCTGGTAAAGATGGCTCGATTCTGGCCGGATCGGGTTCAGGAGGAGCTTCCGGTAACGGTATATCGTTCTCGCCCGGAACAGAATCATCTTCCGGTTCATCGCCGTAAAGCCAGCGATCATCATCAGGTGCCGGCTCAGCAGTCGACATCCTTATCGAAATTGAAACACGTCAAGAAGAACGAGCAACAATCGTTCGATACTCTGTTCTGAAAGAAGGACAATCACGATTGCGTGAAAAATTTGAATGCTTCACACGTTCTCGCAATAGAGCTTAGCTCACTCTCAGACATGCACGAAATCCCAAAAACCGATCAATTCACCGAAACGAAGTACAATTATTTTCCCCAAGGGCGCACAACAACAACGCACGAGGCGGTTTTCTTACCATCTTCGGTTTATTTCCATAACAAAATAGAACACTCGATCATCCGCCCGTGGGAATCAGAAGGGCGACTTGGAAAGCAATAAAAGGTATTTCTGAAATTAATATAGATGTCACTCCTATACATTTCACTCCAGGATAATTTTATTTTCAGGGTCACATGTCGGCATGGTTTCATAACAATCAACCCATACTATCCACTCATATTTCTGACTTGTAATTTGATACTGTATGTAGTAAATGATGCATACTATATAGTACCATGTCGAACTTCAGAAAAATGTTCAAATAATAGCCATTCATATTACGAAAAATAAATTTTGCGTAACTCTGTACCCTATTTGACTATTATACATAACAACGCTGCCCATTTTCAAAAGTGCAGTATACAGCATTGTAAAAAAAGTTTTGAACTAATGGAAATTATATTTCACAGCACGTGATTATCTCATCATTGAAAAGATTATCTTACTATTGTACCTCATTCTGTATCTGAACGAGGGTTCATATTTTTTTTTACGTTTCAGAGCAGTGTAGCTCTTTTTCTAGAACATATTGCGCTTCTGACGACGAGTACACCGTATGGGGCAGGCGATTTTTTACCCTACCCTTCTGATTTTCGGAACAATCCTCTTCATAAAGTCAATCACCAGCAGAGCTTTCTTGAATGAAAGACCTCAAACTATATTTCATTACTAAATAATAATATATGAACTATCCTTGATGAATATTGCATTCCATTTCTCGAATTAGGCGCATTATAGATGTGTCCCTGATAGCAGGTGCATTAATTTGAGCTCTGTAGCTCTTCATAAATTTGTATCAAGCGATTCAAGCCACAATTCGAACTTCACGGGAAAATCGATTTGATTGTTGCATACCTTCTGACTCCCAAACATCACTGGTGGGAGAAATGACTCCAGAATTCTGGATAAAAATTCCAAAAATACTTGCATGAAAAGAAGGGATTTTCCCCTAATGGTGAATCCAATTTTCCCTAGCGCCTCAAATACAATTTGAAACAGGAAACAAACACAATCCAGCAGTATGTTCCGAAAATAAATATATAAAAAACAGCAAATGTAGAGAAAAACTGGACTAATTATCAAATAAACATGTGAATTCATTTCGAATCAAATAACCACCAATTCAACTAATTTCAACTCTTTCATTGAAAATCATGGTACATTCGCTTCTTTCGACGAAACAACTGCGTTCTTCTCCTGCCATTTCTCAACAATCTTCTGCATCACATCCAGGCGATGAGTCAAAGGAGGTTGTTGCTGTCGCACCAAGGCCACTTCGTTTCCAGTCGGCGTGTACTTTTTCACTCCATCGTCTCCCAACAACTCCCGAAGCATTTTATTCCTCTCCAGACACTTCGTTAAATATTCCTTTCCTCCAGCAGCGAAATCCGGACCTAATTCCGAAGCGAACTTGTCCGCCTTCATCTTGGAATAAACACAGAATTGATGAGAAGAAAAAACCCAATCGGGATTAAGCGAATTCATACTTCTAAACGATTCCTGTAAGAATCACCGAGGAGCATTCGAATTGTCAGCGCAATGGCGGTTAGAATAGTATACAAAGTTGCTCGCCATTTCCAGGATCTCGAGAACAAATTCAAATGCTTGTTGAACTTGTGAGACCAGAGATAGACGAGGAATATGATTCCTGCGGTGCTGAATGCAGAGATCCAGACGCGGTAAGAATGCGCGATCTCTAGCTCCCGAGCGATCAAAAACTTCTGCGCATCCTTCGAGAGTATCAGCGTCTCTAGAACTTTCTTCCCCTCAGCTGACGACGAAGGGAACAATTTCTCGTTCAACTAAGGAAATCAAAAGAAATATTATGATCTATGTCAGCATAAAATAAATTTTCATGAAACAATCATTTCTTTTTTCGAAGGACTGGATCCCTTCGTACCCAGGATTTTGAAACCAAAAATCAATTGAAAAGTTAAGTTAAATCAAAAGTAGAGAAGCAAAAAGCAGCCACAGAATCTAATAAATGTCACTGAATTGTTTCGAAAATACAGTAATTTATCTCAGATTCAATTCGTTTCTTCTTTTTCCTAAAGAATTTTCCTCATATTCTTCCAGTTTTCAACTAGTTTTCTCCCAATGCGGTAAACAACGTCGGAATTATTTCACAATGAATTAACCAATCATATATTGAGCTATGTTTGGAAGGTGTGAGGTTATGCACAGTAGGGGTTAGGTTTGGTATGTTGGGCGTAAGACTACTTTAGTTATTAGATTAGGTTAGGGCATAGTTGTTGTAAGTTTGCCACGGTTGCAGCAGTAGGTATCACATGAATGAAATTCCGTACGGCATGCGGATATTTTAAACAAGAAAATGCCTGATGTATCGTGCTGAACTGCATTGTACCGGTTTCTTTACAATTCAACCTCAGGCAACAAGGAAATAAAAAAAAAAATCGCAAAAGCCCCAAGCCCAAAATCACGGGAAAGAAAAGGGTCATAATAACTACTGTACATTCAATTCCACACGGTTGATATCTTCAGTGGAGACGTAGTTGATGTTGTAAGGAAGTCCAACAGTGGCTCCGAATCTTGTCTTCGTGGAGCCGATTGTAACTGGATCAAAGCCGCAATTGACGTAGAATTTAACATTGTTATCGCTAGTACTCGCGGCCACTTCATCTCGAACTTTTTCGGCCAGTTCTCTAACTTCTGGACGTAAGGAAACCGGGAATCCTTCACTGCAAATTATAAAAGGAAGCGATTATAGAAGTCTCGCAAGTAACCTAAGATGTGACACTGATCACGGCGAGAATAATTGGCTCCTTTTGGATTTTTGGTTACTCTACATACTTCAACAAATGTTGACCAATCATCAGTAGATGAAAATGAGGAAAAATCGGTTAATTTTCAAGTAACTTCTACAGTTTTATGTTGACTTGAAATGAACAGCAGGAAAATATGTTGTACAACTTCATGTCCCCACAATTATAAATGAATCGTCCAAAAAATTAAACGAATGCATCAGGAACTGCATGATGAAATATGTGACGAGGATACTTTTTGTGCAACAAAGGATATCAATTGAAATTTCACTTTTAGAACCGACAGCGTCTTTGGTTCTCGTCAGTTTAAATACTCAAAATGATTCTTCACATCCTGTATAAGTCGGAAACGTCAGGAACGGAAGAATAAAACTGAACAGGTTTCCTCCTGTTTTATAGGCCACAAAAAAGGGCTACATAACATTTCAAAATGTTATGGGTGCAGTGATGACGTTAGAATGATCCACTGATTTTCATCTGCCTCGTCCGAAGAAATTTCGCGGGAGACTCGCAAAACAATTTGGAACCATTTCAGACCACGAATACAAATCAGAAACAATGAGTCCCCCAAAAAAATGAAAAGACTGCTGGACTTACTAGTAGGCTTGAAAAATGCTCGCATACTCCTCGTACAATGGACCGTGAGGAATGATGTGAAGGAGCGCACCCGACACCGAGGCAACCCCGACTAGAGTTCCGGCTGTCCTCCGCCCGGCTTCTGACGCCCAGAAACGCCAAAAATCGGACGCATTCCACCTCATTTCCTCGGGAAATTTTGGAAATCAACTTCAATCACAGTAGGTGAATGGACATCCCGATTTATCTGGGAAAAATTCGAGAAATAATCTGCTTCACGTGGATGACAGCTTGAAGCAACTGCATAGACGCCTTCGCTTTTTCCTTGTACAGTAATTCAACACTGATATTGTCCATTTTATTTTTCAAGTAAGCTTGAGAGCGATACCGGAGTCAGGGATCCGCAAAAATGTGCAGCATTTCATTGGCCCGGCGATTAAATTGACTCTAGTTCACTGAAAAAACGAGGATATCACTAATTATTCATGGTCCAACTCCAACAACTCAGGGAAAATCAAAAAGTCAACCCCGACAAAAATGACATGAAAAAATCCTTGCAACGAATTTTAATTTTCATCCTGCTTCAGGCAGAACAATTCTAAAATCCAAGTTTTTAGAAGTACTATTCCGTGATAAAGGCACAAAAAGAGAACAAGGAAAAAATCAATGATGCGTGATGATCTCAATAATTTTAAAAATTCCATTAAAAGAAAAATTCGGGCGTTCATGTAAGTTCCGGACAATTTCCTGAAAGAAGTCGCGGTTTCACGATAACCACACTTTCAACCTTTCAAATCAAGTTACAAGAATTTTTTCCCTCGAAATTCATACAACATAATTAATGTAAGATCCCGACGCATCATTGATCCAGTTAAACGAAGCCTCAAGCATAGGCTATCGTCTTTTTTTTAAATAATTATTTTGCTAGAACTGTATAATTTAAAATTTTTCATCAATAACACGCCTCAATTCTAAAATTTATTTATTTATAGCAAGTAAAAGTAGAAATGTATGGACAAATAAGAAGTAATTGACCATGAAAAGAAGGGGAGGAGTTTCAACCAATTCACCAAAAAAGTACATCTCGCTCGTTTTCGTTTCTAATCCCTTATAAAACTCATGAATATTTATATATTCAGAAACATTTTGAGCAACGATTATTTTCACTTTTTCATCGCACTCATTACAGAAAAAACTTTAATTTCTATGCTTCCATGCTACGCTATAAAATCGAAGTTTCGGGAATAGCTCATCAGACTACTTCACCAATAAATTACCGGCTCGGCAAATCATCAATAGGACTTATTCTCTGTCAATCCTTGGAGAAAACGCGCGAAAATCTCACTCCTAAAACTTGCGCAGCTTCCTCGTACACAACGTACCTGAAAAATAATCCAAATTGCCTGAATGAAATACCCCGTAAATAAATTGAAAATGAAGAACAAGCAATGCATTTTTTCAAAGATGGAAGGAAACATGGTTTTATTGTCCATTCGTAGCATCCAAAACTTCTCACCACTGCCCGAAAAAAAAGCCGCCGGAGTTTACACAGATGTGAACGTTTCCCGCGACCGGGAAAAGAAAAATCACACCATCATAAAAAAAAACCGCACTCTTCCTATCAAACCAAAAAAAAAAAAAACAGAGATCATCCTATCAAGCACATCGTTAACGAATCCATTTAAATGTCTTACACACACCTTTTCTTTCTCCAACGGCATGAGTGGAAGCCCAAAAACCGAGTAAGAAACAAGGTTTGGACCTGGCAAGATGAACTCTCTCCAACTTATCACTTCCACAAATATAAATGCATCGTCGTTTCTGCTTTTCTTCTTCCAATACATACACCTTCTATGCCGGTAAAACAGGAGTTTCAAGATCTCCCGGGAAAACACTTATTGAACTCATATTACAAGACTTCTGCAACACTTTTCTTCAGGAAGCTTCTACCATTTCAAGCATCTGATATTAAGCGACCTTGAATGTTTGCCTTTCAAAGCATGCATCACCACACACAGTACAGTACCGTAGTTCCATCCAAGAAATGAATGCCTATCAACCATTATATGCATGCAGAATTTTACAAATATTGAAACTTCATGAACAAAGCATCCGTTTTGGGCGATCTACGGCTCAGGACTGTAATTCAAACTGAGGTGGTACAGGATAAGGTGGAATCGAAGAACATCAGGCATTTTAACAATAAAGCCCAGATGAGTCATAACTATTTAATCGATATTTGACTTTTCAGCTTTTCCGAAATGCAAATATGGACAGTTGATATTATTCAACTGTTCAGTTCTTCTCGCAATTATTCATCATCAAGATTAGGCTCTGTTTCTGAAACTGACGTGAATACTCCCTTTCATCAATCTTTCTAGCAATTATAAACATTATTTTACATACCTAAAGAATAATGCCGCGTGCACCTTGTGAAGGAAAGTGTTCCCCCGGAGATCCTTCCCTTTAGCTAAAAAAAAAAGTTGCATCCAACATTTTGATAAATCCAACGAAAGGCCAGAGCGAAGTACAGTATAAAAAAAATTGTAGTACGGGTTGAGCAACCGAACAAAAAAAACATACAACCCCTTGAGAAAAAAATAAAAATCAGAGCTCATTCGCTCTGCAAACACACATTGTACGTATCAACAGGCTCGAGGAATTCTTGGCTGCTCCCAAAGCCGCCATGAGACTCATGCGTTTGCTTTGCTTTCATTGGCACAAAACACCATAAATTCCTGCGGGGGGAATGTGGTCCGATAAAAACAAAAACAGCCAGAATTGCAAACCAAGACAACGGCAAGATTGGACACCCGATAAAAACAAACACAAAATTTGGACAACATTTTCAGAAAAGCACAAATGCTTCCGATCATTTCCTGAATGCATTCAAAAACCAAAACTCTCCCCTCTCACTCGTCCCACGTTTCCGAAGTTTTTTTTCTGAAAAAAAAAGGGATACAAAACTGACCAAATCCGACTGCTTTTGCCCACGGTTTTAGCACAGGTCAGTTGATCAATCAATGCATAATTCGGGTCGTTTCCACTCACGCGACACGAGTAACTTCACACCTCTCATAACTTCCGAGTTTGAAAAGAAACGTACGGTACAATTTCTCTACAACATCTCCAATTTAAGAGAAGTACTGTATTTCCGACTGCAGAAAAAGCGCTCAGAATTTAATACGCTGCTACTTATCTGAATGGAACAAAAATGGGGAACAGAGAAATTCAGAGCGAAGTTCACAGCGCATTTTTCGGAGGGATGGATGTGACAGAATCAGCCGGAACAGGCCAGCACCAGTCACAAGAAAGTATCCTTTCGTTTTAACTCAGCACTCTACCAGCGATGAATACAGGGAACTTTTTCTATAAGTATGGAAAGCTTTTGATGCAAATTTTATTTTTTTCAGCCTCCCGTCTGCAGAAAATGCGAGTGATGGCAAAAAAAAAAAGTTTACGATGAGTGCATAATAGTGTAATACCATTGCTGATTTAATCAAATTTCTGAGGACCTCGGCTCTTAACGCTTCAGAATCCTAGCGTTCTGAAGCTTTCCCGTAAATGCAGCATTGCCTGTAACGTGGATCTCATGAGATTCAGCCAACCATGTAACAAAAAAAAGGGAGCCCATGAAGCTGTTCCTCACAACAAGAATATCGGAAACGTTGTAATACACCGAGCGAATTCATCTTACCGTAATTATAAGCGTGAAAAATTGCAATCATTTTCTTGAAAATAACTAGTATACAGTACTACTGTATACATCGATCTGAAGTGACTGATTCGTTGAATGTTCACCCGAAAATGCTCGTAAATCGTTGAAAAATATTTTTAATCGATAAAATTTTTGAAAACCGAGGACTACACATAAACGGAAAGCATCTAGCAGAGGAAATAGCCACAATTTTTCTTGTTCAGCGCAGAATTAGGATGAATTAAACGAACATTTTATGAATACACCGTTCAGTAGTTAATCAAAAAATCCTCCGGAAGCTTTGTCTTGTCCATCCAAGTGACAGGGATATTTCGATCAAAAACTATCTTACTTGAAGCTCCTCATTGTCAAAAAAAGAGATCAGTTCACCATCCACCCTCGTTCATTATGTTCATTCCTTCCCAAAAATGAGTAAAAGCTGAACTCAAGTTTTAAGTAAGAAAAGCTATAAAAAAGGTCACGCGAAGTGTGCGAATGCACGGCTCCTTCAAGAACTTTATTCTGCGAAAATATCCTTCGTAAATGAAAGATGAGTAGACGACAAGAATCCCTCGCAACAAATTAAGATTCCTGAGACACTGGATGTACTGTACTGTCGTACAATTTATGTTCACGAAAAGAAATGCATTACTGGCTTAGGGGAAATAGGGCAAAACGTTCAAGTTCCAAGTACAAATGCAAAAAAAAAAAAAACGAAGCCCTCTTCTCGCAGGCACTTCTCCCTCTCTCTCCTCCCCGTCGAAAAACTGGACATTTTAAATGAATCGATCCCGCGTCACTCAGTCACCCAAAAAAAATCAATCGCATCATCGGTATTTACACATCACACTCACGAACTTCATTGCCCCATCATGTCAGTGTGTGATTCCATCGGGGCGGCAGAATCGTACAAAGTATCCGTGTCTTGCGTCGGCTCCCCTTGCAGCAAACACACACCGCTCAAACTTCCGGCGCCGCAGTCGCAAAAGAACCGGTCGTGTCGGATAAACTCCACGTCGTGGCCCGCGTGACAGCTTTTGATGCAGTTTAGGCAAATGGCGTTCCGGTCCGTCGTGCGACATGTCCGACACCGATAGAAGTCGTGCATCGGGAACGACGTGTAGGAAGAGATCTTGTAGAGACATAGTCCGCGGGCCACGGCGCCGTTTACGGCGTCCAAGTTGTTGTACATCTCGTTCCCGCCAACGATGAGTGGTTGGACCCCGGACGCCAAACACAGGCCACCGAAACGATTGTTGAAGATGTGATTACGTTCCAGCGTCGCCGAAGCGTTGTTCGTAATTTCTATCCCCGCGGCAAGTCCGTCAAATATTCTGAAAAAAAGTCGGTTGCATCATAAATTTAAAATATCAAAATTGTACCAGATAGATTAATTCATTTTTTTAAATGCAGTATTCTCTCGTTTTATAAAAACTGTGCAACTTTCATTTTCGACCCTGGAAACTCAGTGTAAAATGAAAATTACACAGCAAATGCCAGTGACGTCTACGCACAAAATTATTCTAAATTTTTTTTCCAGTCAGCATCAATATGTTTTCATTGCACAAGAGAAACTAATAAAATAATTTAGGATATAGAAAATGGAACAAGAAGGTCCAAAAATACAAACCTGTTCCTTCGGAGCACCGGATGACTGCCGGTACTTATCAATACACCCGCTTGGGCGTTGCGAAATATATCGTTCTCTTCCAACACGCCCTTCCCATTGGAAAAGATACACACGCCGCCGTCTCGCCCGTCGTATATTTTGTTTCGCCGCAGCGTGGGCGTCGAGTCCGTCTTGATCCACACCCCAGCCATGGCATTTTCAAATATCTCGTTTCCTTCTAGTAGTCCGAGTCCCCCATTGTAAACTAATACACCGCCGTTTTGGCCGCCCCAGATCTTGTTTCGTCGGATCACTGGATTCGACCCCGTTCTGATTTGTACACCACTGTACAGGTGGTTGAAGATGTCGTTGTCCTCGAGACAACCGTGACCGTTGTCGTAGAAGTAGACACCAACCTGGAAAGGCATGGCTCACATGAGATATCCAGCTATTTCGTTAGAAATCCTAGGGTTTAGCCCCAATACAATGCCGTTATTGCCCCGCAATAATACCCAATTCGTCAAAATATTGATTTATACGCTTCTTTCCCGGTAGCCACTTCGAAAAGAAGTAAAAAGTTGAAAAATCAAAATTTTGTAATACATGTACATACATTCATTCGCATCATTTAAATCGAGTTCAACAAGGCGGGGCATTTTGCTTACAGCCGGTTAATCTTCGAATTCCGAACAGGTACAAATACGAAAGAAGAAGAAATTGATATACTGTACAGTACCTGCTTTCCTGAGTGGATCCGATTTCGTCTCAAGACAGGGGTACTCCCGGTAGTGATCCAAACCCCTGCCAAGGTATTTGCGTAAATTTCGTTCTCTTCTATTAAACCTTGACCCTTTTCGTGCACGTAAACACCGCCGTGCTGACCGTGGTGAATTCGGTTGTGTCGTACAATGGGATGAGAATTGGTGCGAATCTGGATACCTGCCAATGAGTTTCCGTGGATGTTGTTGTACTCTATTACTCCTCGCCCATCCCCAAAAATATAAACCCCGCCTTGGTGACCATCATATATTTCGTTTCTTCTGATGGTTGGGTTAGAATGCGACGTGATCCAGACCCCAGCATATGTGTTGGAATGAATTCTGCAAAGAAAAAGGCAGACAATTGTTGACATACAGCGATTTTTCTCGAAGCAGTCATAAATTTATAATTAGTTCTTCGGGAAAAACCGTTAAATAAGTTAAAAGAATCTGAAGGGACGAAATTAAATACTATTTGAAAATCAATTATTACATCATCATTTTTAAACAAATGTATGTCACTCAAAGAGGAAGGACCTGAAAATGTAAAAAAAAACAATAATTTTTGAACACACTCTAAAATAAAATATACAAAATCTAGCTCAGTGTTCCCCAACCTGTGGTCTGCGGAAGTTTTTTGCCAGTCCGCGGGAAATTTTCTCAAGCATAATATATTTATGAAAAATATCGCTGAAGGACATTACAGTATCTGTATTCGCAAGACAATTGCAGTTAAAATCATTTCATGAAAAATTAAAATTGGCTTTTCTCCAAATAACACTTCAGACAAATTTTCACCTGATGAAATAAATTACTGAATTTTAATTTTTCATTCGGAAAAATTTCTGTTCCAGCTAACCTTTCTAATTTTTTGAAGACATTCCCGTATACTTGCTTCATTGATTCTCAACTTAATTTTGTCGCAAAAAAGCAGAAAATTTTTCAATACCAGCCACAAATTATTCCAGGCAAAACATTTTTGATTGTGCAAAAAAAAAAAACCGTTGCCAGTCCGCAGAACTTTTCTTTTTCCAAAATTTGCCTGTCAGCAAAAAATTTCAAGGCAATTCGCCAGTCCGCAGGCCCGAAAAGGTTGGTGAACCCTGATCTAGCTCACTCCTCACATTCAAACGAACTTCATTTCTACAGTTATTATAAATTAACTTTAAAACTGCCGATACTGACCTGTTTTCAACGAATTGTCCGAGCCCATGCTCATGTATATAAACACCGCCGGTTTGTCCGTGATGAATTTCACATCCAACAACGAACGGATCGGCACCGGCCTTCACTTCGAAACCAGCAATGCGATTGTCGTGAATATCATTCCCTTCAAAATACCCTCTACCACCGTCAAAAGTGAACACGCCGACATCTCGTCCGTGATGAATGTGATTGCGTCGCATGATAGGATTCGCCTGGTTTTTAACCCATACACCAGCAAGAGCATTGCGGGAGATTTCATTTCCTTCGTAGAGGCCTTCAGCTGAATCAGTGACGAACAAACCGACGTTTTCGCAGTCGGATATGTCGCAGTTACGGATGACTGGATTCGCGCCCTGGCCAGACACACAGACTGCCGCGCCAGCAACCGACGAACTCCTGATAACGCATTTTTCCAATGTTGGCGAACAATTAGGACCCGTGATTTCAACACAATAGTGACGAGGATTATGAGCTGCAGCAGCTGCCATTGCTCCACCTGCGGGAGCTCCGTTATTATTTTGAGCCTGTAATGAAAAAAAAGGATCAAGTTAGATACGAACAGTAGCTTACGTTTATATCCAGCCGAAATAGATATATAGAGTATATAGTGTAGATTTTTATAATGCGCATACGACGGATTTTCACGTCAAAGGCAAATTATTTCTTGCCATTTTGGGAGATTCAGCAGCAATCATCTCAGACAAATGAGACATTTGCCCAGCCCAATCCAGAAACCTCAATTTATTCTTCCTCGCACTGCACCAGACTTTTAAGGTTAAAGCTCGCAAATAACACCGTAGTAGGCATTTAAAAAATGTAATTTTCACGCATCAAGTGGAAAATGAGCCTCAAAATACTGATTATAAAATATACGCTGACATCCAGCTTGATTAAAACCAAGTGCAGCGATGTTATTTTGATGGATTCCAGACCATTTTGAAATGTTCCAAATATTTCCGTCAAGTCTGCTAAACAGATACCAATGCCGATTGTGGGTATTGTAGGTCATAATTTAAACAATCAGTTTATGCGACACGGGAGATCCCTGGGATTAATGCCAGATTGAGTTGAGAAAATCCAACAGAAAAACCATGCCACTAAATTTTCATCCACCAAGAGTCCAGAAATAATGCTTTGAAATAACAAGCAAGCAAAATCTAATGCGGTCATTCCTCTACTTTTCACGATTTTACATTGTTAAAACCTACACGGAAACGCTCTCTCACGGGAGTTTATGTGGAATAAACCAGTCATGGGCCCAAATCATCCGTGGAAAATCAACGAAAGCAGCCAAGAACGCACGTACCTGATTGCGGTCGGCAACGGCAACAAATGGAGGTGAAGCAGATGCATCGGCATTGAAACGCAGCGTCATGTATCCAATATAAGCATCGCGCGCACCTTCAAGGAATACCACGGTGTAATCGCTATCTCGATCCAAGATTACGTCTGCTGCTGGATCCGGACCGGCACCGATGAGATGAACATCAAAATTAATGACCACTTGCTCGTTCCTGTAAACGCCAGGGTGGACGACGACCAACGGCGGCTTCGAGCCCTGCCGCGATTGGGATTCACAGCTTCTCAATGCTTGCTCGATTGTGTCGAATACAACTAAGTGACTATCTTTCTTCTTCCTGCGCGGCCACACGTGTACCGCGTAACGTAATTGCCTGAAGCTTTCCTTCCAAGCACAGTTCGCTCCGTTTGTAGTCGGTACCCGGGTTGTGGTTTCAGGTGGAAGTCTCTGTCGCTGTCTATAGCCATGATGCAAATGTGCCAGCATATACGCATTCGAATGATGGGTATACGAAGTAGACGTCGTTGTAGTGGTATGTGTTGAATCGCCCAGGAATTCGTATCCAGAGCTTGTTCGGAACAATGGTCGTGAGTATTCAAACACGGATTGGAAAACACGCTTCCATAGATTACTGTCGTTACTGACAGTATGAAATCTTCTACAGACTTGCGCAACATGACAGAGATCTTCTTCTCTGAGGTAAGAAAAAATTTTAAGAAGAACCTCGTCCGGAAGTTTGTAAGAAAAATATGTAGAAGCGCTATTCCGCAGATCTGCTTCTTCACTGCATTCACGCTTCAGTCTCTTAGGAGGAACAGCAGTCATAATTGGCGGCGAACGCTTCGGAAGTGAGACAGTCGTTGTGCGGAAAATACCTGTGGCAAGACACTCATTAGCGTGTATCACAAATCGGCGGAATGCTAACTTTACATTCAACGTTACGATCCCGCTGACTATCAGCTGGAGAGCTGTCGTCTGGTACAAACGCTTCACCCTCCAAATCTTCATCGTCATCCTGGGATAATGGAATGTTGCGGCCTCCTGCAGCCCGAGATCCATGCCTTGGCTCAGAGTCGAACGGCTTTGGTCTATGATGGTGGTGCTGAGGTCGAAGCTGACGACACTGAGACCAATCGTACCTCGTGTTCATTTCACGACTGGTGGAAGGCCCGGGCTCATCCGCTCCGGAACCTTCATCAACAACGGCTTGCGGACATTCGGGTCGATCTTCACGTGGAGGGGATGGGAAGCCCCGACGACGCGATGCAGATGCGCGAATTTTATCGCCGTCTGTCTTGTCGGGCGTCGAGGAACTCCCACATCCGTTCTCCTCGTTGGGATACATCGCGTCGCAGAACGCGAGTGACACACCCAAACTTCGTCTAAAAATTAGGTTAAATCATAGTTTACAACACAAAATAATCCTCCCTTACACTGGGATAGCTCCACTTCAACTCGAGCGACCAACAAATTTCAGCTTTCGACATACCGGTGTTAAAAGCATTAGCCACGTGAAACTTACATTCACACTTAGTATCTTGGCACCTCTGGATTTAACGATGCTGGTCGTAAAAGGAGGAGACCAAGCCCCGACTTCGTTCTGCTCTGTCATTATATTTAAACCCGCGACATCTATAGGCGATAGAGTGGATGGCTTTAACAAGATGAAAATTAAGATACTGCCCCAGTTCTGTAAACGCTTTACTAGCTGTACCTGCACATCAGTCGTAATGATATACAGGACAGTATATCTTTTTCAGTTAGGTGCGGAACAATCGCGGATCCCTTGAGTAAGGCATTCCCATGACTTACAGAGCGACATCTAGCGTAACAGTGTTTTACTAATTATTCTCCTACAGCTCTAGACCTCATATCTCTAGATCAGTAGCACGATGGAGAGGAGCGACGGAGAGCTCCAAGGATGGGCATTCCGGTGTTTGAGCTTGACTTGTACAGTCCTTCTCTTGTTTTAACTCTGACCTTGTGTGTGCCTGTGACGTCGAAGAATAAACTTGTATGTTGAGCCGTGATCAAGGACTTTATTTCCCCAAAACTCTTACTCTTGTCAGGCTGACTTGAAAATTACAGCACTGTATGATCATGAAGCCTCAATATACTTCATTGAAGTAACAATAGAGGTCACACTCACAACGTACAGTAGGCCTGGATGGGTCACTTTCAAAAGAGTGTCTGTTTAGCATGAATTGAACCTCCGAGGTCTCAGATCAACCGCAAATTCAATTAGAATACGAATGACATGATGCAGAATAAATAGAAATACAATTATTTATATATTATGCTTTTGTTCTAAAGATTTTGACTGGTAATATAATATTACCATGTCATATATATTTTGGTTCTCCAGCAGAATATTGTGGTTCGCTCTGTCGTCGTGTAGAGAGGGAGTGTACAATGCCCTCCAGTTATCCAGTATGCTGGATGAGGGAGGGGGTAAGTCCAGGAAGCGATCCATCTTGTGTGATCCTGGTGAGCGCGAAACTCCTCCGACTCATACCACTTTTGGTAGGGATTCAATGTGATTTGACGTTCGTGGCTGCATTTTTTCTGTGCGCTGTTGAATAAGTTGGACTCTTCGGAGGGGATTGGTGTTTTCCACGCAATTCAGTGTGATCTCCGCTCGGAACGTAGCTAGGCAAGGTTAGAATCTGTTCCGCGACGAAATGCTGTTTGGAATCATGTTCGCATTCGTGTTGATTCTACCCTGTTCCGAATTCAGTTTTTAAAGATCCTGATTCCGTGACTTCAAGCTTTACTTCAGTTATACGCGTTCCGCCATTATTTTATTGCCTCACGATGTCGCGTGGATACAGTAATGGAAGGTGAGCAAGACTTGTGGTTCGAAAGTATTGTGCATTCGAAGTCAACCTTTCTCGCTTTTTCTTAAGGGGATCTGGGAGGGACGACCGTGGTGGCGGAGGCCCTATGAGAAGTCGACAGAACGGACGATTTGATTCCAGTTACCGTCCACCTTACGATTTGCGCGAGTCTTCATACAGGAGCGGTGGTGGAGGAGGAGGCGGGAAAAAGGAACTTGGTGAGAACCTCAAGCGTATCAAATGGGATATATCCACATTGATTCCATTTGAGAAGAATTTCTATGCTCCAACTACGAAAGTGAATGCCCGGTACGTAATTTTTTTATTTTTTATCTGTCGTTTCTTCATGATTTATTTGTTGCAGCCCGGTTCCTGAAGTGGATCACTACAGAGCGGAGCATGATATCACCATGGTGGGTCGAGACATTCCAAAGCCGATTATCACCTTCGAAGAAGCAAATTTGCCCGACTTCCTGATGGATGAGTTTCGGAAGCAGAATTACAAGGCTCCAACTCCGATCCAAGCACAAGGCTGGCCTATGGCCCTCTCTGGTCGAGATATGGTTGGAGTTGCACAAACAGGGTCCGGCAAAACACTCGCCTACCTACTTCCTGCGTTCATCCATATAAAGCACCAACCGCGTCTGGAGCGTGGAGATGGGCCAATAGTCGTTTGTTTAGCCCCTACCCGCGAACTTGCCCAGCAAATTCAAGAAGTAGCATCTCAGTTTGGACAGTATTTCGATGTCCGTTCCACTTGCGTTTTTGGCGGTGCTCCGAAAGGACCGCAGCTTCGTCTTTTGTCTCAAGGAGTTGAAATTCTGGTCGCTACGCCGGGAAGGCTGATTGATTTCTTGGAAATGGACCGTACAAACTTCCGCCGAACCACATACCTTGTTCTCGACGAAGCTGATCGCATGTTGGACATGGGATTCGAGCCGCAGATCCGCAAAATCGTAAGCCAGATTCGACCAGATCGGCAAACTTTGATGTGGAGTGCTACATGGCCGAAGGAAGTGCGAAAGCTTGCTGAAGACTTTTTAACGGACTACATCCAGGTGAACATCGGTTCACTCCAGCTTGCCGCTAATCACAATATTCTGCAAATCGTTGACGTTTGTCAGGAATGGGAGAAGGACGAAAAGTAAGTAAAATGTTGACGGAAATTGGGGAATTAGAAAATCGGCGACTATTACCGGTACTTGAGCTTAACCTCTATTATCTTGAAATTTTTTCATCATTTTCAGGTTGTTCCGTCTCTTGGAAGAAATTAGTCAAAACCGAGAACGGAAGACCTTGATCTTCACTGAGACTAAGAAAGGAGCGGATGAATTGACGAGGCGGATGCGTCGACAAGGATATTCAGCTATGACCATTCACGGAGATAAATCGCAACCTGAAAGGGATGCCGTTCTCAATGGTGAGCAACGGAGAGTACTGCAGTATTGAATGTATCACTTGAAGCACAGTTTATGAAATGATCTGTTCATTTGGCAAATTCCCTAACTTCATTAACGTTCAACATTCGATTGCTGGCCTGTGCAGTTGTCTTTTTTGGAATCCCGCTGCACAGTTATTTCAATCTGGGTTGGCAAGATTCAATAGAATCGATTATTTTCCTGTATCCGATGTGATGTGTCATATATATTGTTGTGAGATTTTTAGCCTCACTGTTTCTGAGTCGACATAGAGCATTAATTACTCTTCGTCTTCGCAGATTTCCGCTTTGGTAGGACAACAATTTTGGTAGCAACGGACGTAGCAGCTCGTGGACTCGGTGAGTTGAGGAAGGATTGTAACGCAGTAATTGAATGAGTGGAAAGGACGTGCATTTCAATCAGAATGTGAAATTCGAGGTTTCTCTTGCCGTTTTCCCAGCAGCGAGGCACGGCTGATGTTTCGACGCAAAACACCCGCGGGAGCGAAAGCTGAACCCGCGGATTTTGTGTCCTGTTGCTTAGGCCGTGGTCCTCGGATAAGTTTAAATGATACTGTGACACCGTTGTAAAAGCGTCCGTTTGGCGGGGAGTGGGCGGCCTTTGCGGAATATTCAGTTGGCTCCTGGCCGTGGCATGTTTTCCTCCGGGGTCAAGGTCTCGAGGTTTTACGAGAAATTTTCCGAGACGGGACCCCGCATGTCGAAGCCGTTCCAACGCCTCCGTTATGGGTGTGTTGTCATGCTTGGAAATCGCATGGTTGCACTTTTCGACCCACCCTCCCCCGGCAATATCCGTAAGAGCGTACGCTGTTGTCTCCTTTCTCTGTGCTTTCAACGGTGATCTTCAGTTTCCTCTATTCGTCCCAACTCAGTAATTCAGCTGATGTTCGTGTTTTCCTATTTTACTAATTCGTTTTTATTTTTGTGCCTGTGTCGGGAATCACAGACGTAGACGACGTCAAGTTTGTCATCAACTTTGATTTCCCGAACTGTTCTGAAGACTATGTTCATCGTATTGGTCGAACTGGAAGGTGAGTTGATACTTTGTCGTACTGTATCCCCAGTGAAGGCTGTCTTGCCTTGGCGCGAGAGAAAATATTTATTGCTTATTACGGTGTACCAATTCAAGTACGTGTACTATACATCACTTTCAAGTTTCTTACCCATTGTAAACATTTTCCATCTTTCATTCCAACTAGGCCGAATATCGTCGAACGATGAAACATAATTAGGAATGCTGTGCCATTCTGTCGTTAGCCCAATATTTGGTCATTGTGGGACTGAATATTGAGAAATTTCTCGATTCGTACAAGAGCCAGAAATATAATCTAAATCAAGTATTATCAAGATTGATTGACATATTCTGCAGTGAATTCAAGAAAATATGATTAGGGCGCCAGCCGATAAATCTGGAATTACAAGTTCGCGTGTCGCAAATATTCCCAGCATGTTTAATAGGATTTTTATTGCCGAAAAAGAACCATACAATTTTCTTTAATGTTTGGTGGGAGTGTGCAATTCATCCTGTTTTGCAATATTACAGATCGAACAAGACGGGTACAGCCTACACATTTTTCACGGAGAACAATGCGAAACAGGCCAAAGATCTCGTGGCCATACTGAGGGAAGCCAATCAAGTGGTAAATCCCAAGCTCAACGAGCTGGAAACCAGATCTAGAACCATGGGCAGTGGAACCAGAAGACGTTGGGGAGGCGGAGGTGGTGGCTCTTTCCGCGGCGCCTGTAATGGCTACGGTGGACGCCGGGGTGGTGGCGGCAGTGGTGGATATCGTGGCGGCTACGGATCGTATTAGGATCTTTTTCTATTCGACGGTCGGAATCGTGACATTGCGTGAGCCACTAGCTGTCGGGAGTTAAAAACCGCTCTTTTTTCGATTATTCTGTTTCGCTTGTTTTGTCCGCCGTTTTATTCCTACATTTTGCAACTCGCTTGACGCTGTTGGCTACGCTGTGTTGAGACTTTAATTCGGGTTAAGTATTCGCCGGTGTACACTTGCGGAGACTAGGAGAGAAGGAATTATTCCGCATTGGATCTTGTTCAGTATCTTTCCTGGTTCTCGCAAATTTTGAACTGATTAAGGTCGTTGCTTGGTGACTTCTTTTGATTTTTTGTTGAAGATTTGTCGTAAGCTTTTGAAGTCGCATAAAGAATTAGACCGATATGTTCTGTTTTGTGCACCTTTTTGAATTCTCGCGAAGTTGGGATCAATAATAATTGGTTGTCAATTGGAACCTGTGTTCATTCTGTTCAGCTTCCTGTCAATTCGAAGCATGCGTGATCGAGATCTTCATTATATCGTGTAGGGCATTTGAAATACGAATAGTGATGGCGGCGGTTGAACAGCCGGAACCTACGGTGGAATTGGAATTTTTGCAAGCTATGCGTGATTTCAAGACCATGTTCCCGGATATGGACTCCGATGTCATTGAGGTGTGTGAGTTCGTGTCGTAAATTCTTTAGGATCAGTGGTGATGAGTGGTATTTGTTGCTCAGGCTGTCCTGAGAGCGAATGACGGCTCGGTGGACGCCTCGATAGACGAGCTTCTGACGATGTCATCCGTTGATGGGATGAATAAACTTGTTACGAAAAAGACTGAGCGTCAGCCACCGTGAGTTCCTAGCATTATTTGAAGTTGTAGTCCATAAGTCGCGGTTCTGGAAGGGAATTCCGTCCACGCGCCTTGTTCGTCGATCCTTATCTTTCAGTAGGGATCGATCCGGGATCATCTCGGGTAATCTGCGAAGCATTTTCTTTAATCGCCTCACTTACAAGAGCTTAGTTGAACGATATTCTTTAGCAAAGCCGCCGAACTCAGATGTGGCTGGGGGCCACAAGGTACGAATATTTTAAATATCACATTCAAAAGATTCAGAAATAAAGCTATAATGCTAACACTCATCCAACCAACTAATTATTTAATATGGAAATTCATGGTTTAAAAAAAATGAGCTGGACAGAAGAGCTTTCTGATCAAGAATGTGAGTATTGAGAACATCTATTCTAGGTGATTTACGGCCGTATCTCATTTACCGGATATGGCCACATTTCCGAAGAAGACTTACGACATCTGAAACGTTTTCATGGAGAGGATTTTCGATCTAATGTTCGAAGAATTATGTAGTGTACTTCTACCACCGGAAAACTCATACAATGTTTCTGTGTGGCGCAAAAGCTTGAATATCTTCCTAAAATCCTCCGTTCGTCTTCTCTTGATTTCAGACTAGTTGCTAATGAATAGGAAGTCGACACAGATTACTATGCAAAACTGAGAATGCTTCCCAATGCCGTTCATTCAACGAGAGTAGCACATGCCCGATGAAATTTGATGAATCAATTCTCCAACCATGAAGTTTGTTGAAGCTTCATCGTTCTCCATGTTACCGTAAAAATGAGAGATTAGATCATCTTTTTTACAAAGAAGGAACTAGGATTAATCTAACGTACACCTAGTATTGAAATCTTGATACATTTCTATACTGAATATCAGGCTATGTGTTGATTCAGATTTTAAAATACGAATCACTGGGATCAAGTTCGATCGCCATGCGATGAGCTCTGGTATAATCCATTGGCTTTTTCAACGGAATTTCGATACACAGCTCCCAAGAACATACAAAAAATAAGTTATGCCCTTCATTGCAAAACCTACTCCTGTTTTCTACGAGTAGGGTATATGAAGAGAATAGTTTCAGCGGGTAAGTCAATTAGGAATTGAACAATCCATAAAAAACCGATTTTTGCATGTTTAATGATGATCGACATGTTTTGTTTTCAGGCAAGATGCAGTAGACAGGGAAGGTTATTGGGTTGGTGGTGGTGATCCTAACGGCATTCCACTGCGTTTGATGAGAAACTGGCAACCACAGATGTTGTCCCCGTTGCCGTCGGACTTCCTGAGAATACGTATTCCCAGGACAAGAGTAGAACAGCGTTTGGTAAGATCGATGTTCCTTTTTTCATTCTTTTGACATTGAAGGAATACGTTACACAATTTTTGTTCTTGTCAGTCTGACACAGCTATTTTGTATATCCAGGCCGTATCTGATTGACGCTCAATTTCGTATTTATAATTTACTATGTACAGTATTTCAAATATTCAATTATTATTCCATATTCATAGTAATGTACAGTACAGTATATAAGCAAAAATGTACGGCATGTCTTGTAAATCTTACGATTTCGAACGGAAACAAGCCTTCACAGATCACAGTGCAATCTCTTCTTCCCTGAAATACTTTGACCACATGTAGTGAAGCCATGGCTTCACTATTCGTGGACAAATTACCTAGAACAATAGTTTTTTTTTGCGCAAGGGATTCCTGTAAACTTATCCTCAACTTTTGAACTGGCTCATCCTGACATTTTTTGATGTGAAACCAACAGTTGGAACTACCGTACTATGCCATATTTGAATGAATAAATAAAATGGCTGAAGAAATTGAGAAAATTTCAAGGAATTCACTTGAATATGAAATTGTTCTCTCCAAGTACACCGCCTTAACACTGTAGAAAACTACGGCGGAAAAACTTCCCTATATTGTGTAACGCTATGATGAAATTAAGAGATCAGTCAGAAAATATGGGTCTGAATTTTTTTATCGGGTTTTTCTTGGTTTTTTTTATCGTTTATTTTGTGCCTTTAATTTATTGAAGGGTCTTCAGCTGATGGCATCAAAGCGATTGGGAGCTCGTCTCGCTGACATTGATCGTAGACGAAAAACGACGAATGATCCCGAAATGGTGCAAATGCTGGAAGACGAAAGAATGGCGTTGTACTTGCAAAATGAGGAATTCATGAGAGAACTGAAGGCTGATCCCGAATTCATGGCCGCCTTAGAAAAAGGTTTGCTGAGATAATTCATGTTTCAGCAGTCCCTAAGTATAGTAAATACGTTTTGTTTGTCAACCGTAGAGTCTCCGAGTGATCCGTCCATATCGGAAGGAGGAAAAGCTCGTTCAATGGATGATCTGGAAGCTTTCAGAGAAAGGATTCGAAATATGGGCAAAGGTAAGCCAGAGGGAATTTTTTTTCATTCACGTCAGATTCCGTGATTTAATCTTTATTTTCTAAAAAAGATTTCCCTCGCCTTTCCATCTTCATTTTCCTGCTACTGCATTTGTGTACTGGCAATTATTTTTGTGCAATTGGTTATTTTGACGTCCTAACATTGAAGGAAGCAAGTGTAGGCGTTGGAAAAACTTAAACTTGTGTAGGGGTTGAAGACTTCCATATCGCAGTACTGTGTTCTTAGTTTCTCCCGAATTTCACTTCCTCTACATGGTATCGCTGAGTTTTCCTGACTTCGAGATGGGTGCTGTATGTGATGAACGGGGTTTTCGTTTCAGTTTCCAGGAAAAAATTTTCGCAGATGGCCAAAAAATTTCACATACACAAACGGAAAGCGGGAGGAAAATAGTGAGTAATTGACAAAAATATGAAAATATCTATCGCATCCTTCTTTGTTACGTCACATCTCACTCAGCATTTCACAAGTGGATGTCCCAACGAAGGATAACCTCTTGTTGGCTGCGGAACCGTTGGTTGCCGACGATGACGACGAAGATGAAGATCTTACAGATTTAGACCGAATGCGATCCGGGAATCAACCTGTGAGTACATTTGCTCCAAGGGCCACAGTTGTCCTTCTGTTATTTTGTGAGACTTTTCGAGAGGTATCCTACTATTCACAATTTTTGTGATCCTTTGATCAGAGCGTTCCATTCTCACCCGTACGTAATAAGCATTTAACTTGACATTTTAGTTACCAACTGCAACGCGTTCTGGATATTGCCGTCCAGATGAAAAGAAAAAAAAAAGACCCGCTAGTTAGGGCAATAATCTAGTTCGAAATTGTATGTATCCTGTACGCGGAAGTTGAAAATATTCAAATGACATCGTTTCTTCAGGATCATCATCATGGATCGCACCGCGGTGAGAGTGGAAAGTTCGAACCATTCTGAAGGATCGAAAATTTGATGCTGTGACTGGAAGAGAACAAGCCGTTTTCTTTCGATTTTTCAAAATTGGTTTCGGGGAATCTAGCGTAACGAATCTCATATTTTTGTTGGAGAATCTCCGGATCTCGGTCGAACCTTTTCCCCACCATCGCGAACAATTACTTTTCTCCGGTGCTACGTTCACGTTGAACCTATTGCGAATCATTTGACTTTTTAATGTGTTCAATTTGAGGATTGGCGAGTTTTGGGTTTGAAATGGAATATCTCTATGGTCTTACTGTGCTGACATCCAGTTGGAAAAATATTCATTGTTTGCTTAGCACTCGATTAAAACGTCGAAAGTTTCATGTGATTTCTGCTCGGTGTGAACCGGGAGAGAGTAGTTCAGAGTTGTTGACAAACGATTGTGAACATCGTTAAAATTTATTTTTGGATCTGGAAATTTAAACCACTATATTTGTAAAAAACCAATTCCCGAATTTCGGGCAATCTCGATACGTGCGTTGTTGGTGTTTGGGTGTCGCAGACGTATTTATGCTAGTCTTTGATATATATGTGAATATTGAAAATAAGTTGATTAGTCGCGGTTTACGTTTTATTCCTTCGTGAAGGGTGTCCAAAGGTTCATGTTGAGCTGAAATTTAATTGATTGAACTTTTTTACTTCTGTATCCACGAAAGGGTTTCGGGTCAAAGGATATTATCTATTTGTCGATAGCAGTTATGCAGTAATCGATTTTCAATTTAACAACATATCTGCTGCTGAATTCCTCCTGAAGAGAAGCTAGCGCTTTCTGTATGAACATATGCGATGTACAGTATTCAAACTGAATTGTATGCGCTTTTTCATACATTTTGCTTCATCGGTAATTGAAATATTGTACTGTACATACTGTTACCGCCGTTTCGATTTCACAGTAACGCGTTGGACACCCTATAATTTCGAAGCCAACTTTTTTCACGTGGATTTATTTTATTGAGATGTGGTTGAAATTGTATATCGGAAGGTTTATTATTGATTTATCCGTCTTGCGCTTTACGTATTGTTCGTGGATCTGAGTGCTAATGCCTGGTTTGTGATTATGAATATAGGGAAAATCACGATACTGTGCTCTCATGCTAACCTGTTAAAATCTCTTTTTCGGCGCAGATCAGCAATCAATCCTTGGATGTGAATTTTCCCGCAACAATATGAACCAAATAAATTTTACCTAAAATGAGAAACGACGCATCGTTTGCTCTGGTTTTCGTATATTTTGCTGTCGTTGAATGCTGAAAAAGTTTTCGCTTGAACAGGTTTTTTTTGTTACGTTGATTTCGACTGTGATATGGTAAAGATTGAGTGATGAATGTGGAAGGAATTGAGAGTCCCCCAGTGAAGACCATGAGGTACGCCGAACAGCTTCGTGCCGCTTTGATAGGTAATTTTCTTTCTTTATTTGAATGCTGGAGACGTACTTTTATATTTTGTGTACGATTTATCCGATTTCCGAGCCGTGTTAAGTTTAGAACGGATGACTGAAGCACGTTGGAACTCTTGACGAAAAAAAAAACAGTTTATTGATCACGCTCTTGGAGAGAAGACGAATGTATGTTCGATTTTACTAACCCCACTAAAGCCGGAGAAAGGAATTTGTCTGTCTTCCAACCCTTCATCCCTGTTTTTTATTTGGTCCATCCACAGTTATTTTCGAAACGATGTACAATATTCGTTCTAGTTTCTCGCATTTTATGGATTTGACGTTGAGCTTATTCGAATATGTTGCAGTGTTAAAACTTCTCTTACGAGAAAAACTTGATTTGTCAAGTTTTAGCTGTACTGTATATTGAACTTCTGTGAATCAGTGGCTGAGGTTGGAATCCACGGGGGATAAAGTGAAAGCGTTATTAAAAACTTGAACGTTGATGTTCAATATGAAGTGATAATGAAATACTGTGTCCACGATTAAAGTTTTGAATGTGCTGTAATCATAGTCCTGAAGCCAGATAATGTCCTGTACTGTAACTATGTTTTGACACTAAAAGAGCACATCTAACATGAAACCTCAGGTGCATTTTTTTTTTTTTAAGGATATGTTCTTCGAAACGAACATTTTAGCTGGAATCCAGATGAACTTTAAATGCTTCTTGATAGCGTTGAATTAAGATGCCATCGCCCTGTAAGGGAACGTCTCAGATGTATAGCTGATTTATAAGAATTTTAATGGTTTTCTAGTGACATCAGGAGCCTTCGTCGCCGGCATGGCTTTATCCAGGTCATCACCCGCACTTCCTCAAATCGGCGTAGAGATGGATTTAAGTCAAAGTCAATCGTCTTGGTTGGTTTCTTTGGTTCCTGTCGGTGGTTTGGCTGGTTGCTTCCCGGCTGGTTGGCTCATGACTGTGTATGGGCGACGGGGGGCCTTGATGCGTTTGGGCGTGATGTTTTGCATCGCATGGATGCTTTTGTGCGTGGACTTTTTCCCGTCCGTCATGTTCTTGGGCCGGTTTTTGACAGGGTTCTGTACCGGTGCCTACCTGGTCATCATCCCGACTTTCGTTGCCGAAATAGCCCATCCGTCGCAACGCGGAAAACTTGGTGCTTTAATTCAGGTAATTATTTCACGTAGGCTACAGAAGTTCACTGAACTAATTGAACTTCAAGGGATCAGTGGAAAATTTCGAATTGGAGAGGAAGAATCGGTGATGTTCTGGGCCTTTTATTGCATCATAAACGAATAGACTATATTCTGAACTTGGAGGCAAGGGGTCATGTGCTCAAGTACAGTAGTCATTCGCTTTCTTTCAAAATGCATCGTTATATTTTTGTTGCGCTCCTCTTTCTAGTGTCCATAAAGTAATGGTCAAAAGGCCTGCAGATAATACAGCTTGAGACCTAAGGTACTTATTGCCAATGAAATATCCAGTATTGGACCAAAAGAGTAATTCTCTATACTGAAGATTTTGTTTCGCCTCTTTCTTTCATCAATTACATACATCCAGCAAGGCTGTTGCAAATATTTTAATGTAGAATATTCGACAACGAAATTTCTCAAAACGTGAAAAAGTATCTGTTCAAAACTTCAGCGTGATGAAAGGGATTGAAATTCATATACTGTCCTTTTTTTTTTTCTTCGAAACTGTGACCTGCCGAAGTCTTCATGATTACAGTACGTCGTGAAAGTAAGCCCTGCTACCCACCATACATTAAGCATTTTAAACTAAAACGAATTTTTCATTAGCGGGTGAAAGATGAGGAAATACTGCAGTTTCTGCGAGAATCGGAGACACTCTGACGATGGTTTATTCGCAGGTGATGATTACGCTTGGAGTTCTTGCGACTTTCGTTGTCGGTGCGCTCGTCAGCTGGAGAACTCTGTCATTCTTCTGCTTTCTGGCATCCGTGCTTTCCTGTGCCCTGATGACATTTTTGAGTGAGACGCCTGCTTATTTGATGCAAATCGGTGATGTTGATGGTGCGAGAAGAACGCTGAAAAGCTTGCGGCCTTTCGGATACGACGGGATGAAGCAAGAATTCGCTGATTTGGAGTCCTCCGTGTCCCAAGTCGCCAAGGCGGACAAGGACATTGACTTTTCGAATCCTGAATTCTACCGACCTCTTATGGTTTCCATTGGGTGAGTTTTTCTCCAGTTGTAGAACATTAACTTGTTTGAAGCCATACGTATGACAAGTTTACCCTCTAATCTTCCTGGTTCAAAACGTTCACGGATGGTCTGAAGAATGCGCTGAAATTTAAAAAGCTCTTCCTCTCCCTGAAAATACCAGATGGACAGAAAAATTTACTTCCGAGTACTGTTAATTTTTTAATCATCTTATTTGAGTCTTAACTTTGGTGTTCGCCTCATAATATTTGAAGTACAGTGTTGGACAATAAGTTGAAATTTGTACCTTTTCGAATGTACTGAGCGTTATACCGTTATGATTCTTCAAATTACCACGACAAGCGTATGCAGTACTGATGAAAAGGAATTGATTGTGAAATAATTATATTAGTCTTTCACGAAGTAAAAATTTTCCTATCCGGTACGTACGATTTTGAAGTGCAGTTTTTAAGTGCATCAAATAATGAAGATTGATTCGTTGAATTGTTCGCGCAGAAACAAAGAAAGCATTGCTCCGGGCCATCAAGAATATGAATAAAATGTTTTATTCTCCTGAAAAATTATGCTAGCGTCTACATTATTCATCAGCAAGTTTGATTCAATTCATTTTCCAGTTCCTATTTCTTGGGTCTATTTTATCAAAATCAGAGTCCACTGCTCGAAATATTTATGGAAATTCGAGTTCATCGTGGAATGAATCAATATTGGAGCATCTTTTGTTCAGGATTCCCTGGTTTTTATTCGTAGTATTACTTCTTCTTGCAGATTGATGTTGAACCAGCAGTTGTCAGGGGTGAACAACGTGATATTCTATTCCAGTACTATTCTGAATGCTGGTATGGATTCCGTTAATGAAAACGTTCAATCCATCATGGTGGCCCTGAGCCAGGTTCTGGTTTCGGTGCCTGCGATGATTCTCGTGGAACGACTCGGCCGTCGATCTTTGTTGCTTGTGTCCAACGTAATTTGTTTCGTCGCACTAGGAATAACAGCTTTGTTTTTCTATTGGAAGTCATTCGGCCCGGATAATGTTGAGAACCTTGCATGGATGCCGATGTTTGGTTGCATCGCGTTCATCGTCGGATTTTCTCTCGCCTTGGGACCCGTGCCCTGGCTGATGATGGGAGAGTTGTTTCCTCTTAGGTTCCGGGGTGCAGCTTCCGGAATCGCATCCGCGGTGAATTGGAGTGTCGCGTTTCTCACCACTAAATCGTTTGCTACGTCGATGAATTTGTTTGGATTGCATGGCACATTTTTGACGTATTGTGCCTGTCTGGTGCTTGGGTTAGTGTTTGTGTGGCGATGCGTGCCGGAGACGAAAGGGAAGTCTTTCGCACAGATTGCCTCGTCGTTTGAGGGCGTTGTTCACGTTGCTTGATGAAGAGGAGAAAAGGAAAAAAGTATATTTTGTATATTATCACGTGTTCGCTGCATCGTGCTGAGGTGGTTGTGATTTTTGCACTCAGAAATGGTCGGGAGAATTGTTTTGTGAGGATTCCTGTTGCAAGCGGCTTTATGGTGAAGGCTATGCGATGAATAACCCCAAACTGATTTATTTCTTGAAAATTTATATTTTGTATTCCTGAAATCTAATACTGTACAGTAATAGAGCTTTATACCTGGAATTTCAAGGGAAAAACAAGCAGTATCTACAAAAATGCAGTTGCTTTTGGAATTTTTGAAATCAAGTCCTGATTGCAATCACAGGAATGGCATTCGCCACAAGCGTTGAAGGATTACTGCAATGAATAACATTGTAATAAATGACTTTTGAAAGTTGACTGCGTCTCACTCCAGCGCCTCTGGAAAATTTCCTTGATTATATATTGTACTGTACTCTACGCTGAACTACTGTTATACATTACCATCAAGTACCATTTGTGTCAAAGAAGTCAGACCTTTGTTAAGTTTGTTTAGGTTACTTCAGTGTTGAAGAAAAGTTTTCTAAAGTGAGTATCACATCGTAGAAGGATGACCGATATTAATTTGAAAATGTTCGTTGTTTAATGGATAGTTTTAGGATACTTTTCTCTTGGTTAATCGCCATCTGCTTTCAAATTAATCTTATCCCTTGAATATATTTCTCTTTTTGTAAAAAAGAGAGGCAAAATTATGTCTTCACGTCCCTTGTTTTTGAAAAATCCGTGGAAAAAGACCCGTAACATTGTAGGAAAGAATTTCGCCCCAAATCCCATGCACTTTGCCAAAGTATGTTTTGCTTTCGGTTTTCTTACACTGGTGTAATCAGCGATTTCAAACGTGATCGTTACGGGTGCGCAAGTGATGGAATCATGGAAAGGTTTGAGTCATTTTATTATTGTTGGCACATGAATTATGACTTCGAGTCGTGAAAAATGTATCGATCTATCATGTCTATGAATTTAAAATTTCGCCTTCGCTTACCTTTTTTGTGAACCATTGTATCGCGATAATTTTGTGTGTTGCCGTGTACGATTTTTTTTTTCGTTTCAGCTGTCTTTGTTCCCGACGTTTTCTCAACACGATTTGAATCTAGTCGGATGTCGACTGCAGTATTGAAATTGATTGATTTGTATGTTACTGTATAAATCATCAAAAGGCGTTGTTTGTTTCAGAGACCCAACAATGATCTGAACCCGTAAGCTCGTGCTGGGTTTTGCTGAATGCGCTCCCATGTTCGGATCTGTGATATTTTTGTAGTGTAGTGTGGTTTGTCCGCCTATTTTTCGTTACAAAGAGCTGTGATGGAGGAATCTTTAGATGACGCTCCTATTTTTGTTCCGCTGAGCGGATTTTCTGTCCGGAACCAACTGATTTTGGCCTTCTGTGGTGAGTATGATTTCTCGCTCGTTTTAAAAATTCCTCGAACGAATGTTTTCCTCTTACTATCATGAATGTTTTTATCACTGACATGAAATTTAACGACATTGAATATAATCGTTTATCTGGATAATAATATAATCGAGGGTTGTTGACTCACTCCCCCGTTGTCCTTAGAAATTCTGACTTTGGCCATGACCAGGAAGTTTTCACTTTCCGTCGTGCGATGTCCTGGAAAAAACAGCAAATGATCAGAATCTCGTAAGGAAAAATTTGAAATCTTTTTTTAAATGTTTAATGTTGTCACAATTTCTTGGGTCGTGCTGGATGGGGGCAACCCTCATTTGTCTCGCTGATTTCTGAAAATGTGGTTAATTGCAAATTTACTTCATTTTTATGTCTGTCTCTTGCATCTGTAGCAACTTCCGGATCTTTCGCCGTCGGCATGGCGCTCGCCTGGTCTTCTCCAGTCCTTCCTGTCCTGGAGGCGGAGATGCACTTGTCGCTGGACCAGGTTTCCTGGATAGGCTCCTTGATTGCCTTGGGAGCCCTGTGCGGAGGGATGCCTGCTGGCTGGATGATGGAGCGATATGGGCGACGAACCTCCCTGTTATTCATATCGTTGCCGTTTGCTGTTGGCTGGATCGGCCTGATGTCGGCGTCCTCGGTTTACCTGATGTACTCGGCTCGTTTCTTGATCGGTTTGTGTTGTGCCGGTTGCCTGGTCATCGTACCCACTTACATTGGGGAAACTGCACATTTGTCGTGGAGAGGCAAGCTTGGAGCTTTAATGCAGGTGAGTCACGCACTACTTTTCATATACTGTACTGTATGGTGCATAGAATTATTCAGTAAGATCCCAGTTCTGATTTTGTGTGCCCAATTTATAGCCGTAACATGATTGGAATCAGCTGAAGAAGGGATTGATCGAAAGGTCCATTTCCTTCTTCGAATCGACGCTTATTTGAGTACATCTGCCCTTTTTTAATTGTACTTCTGAGTGCACCCGCCTTTTTTTTAAATGCTGGTAGACCCTATTTGTGACGATTACCTTTGTACAGCATTTTCCACCTCCGAATCATTTCAACATGAGTCATATTCTAATCAAAATTCAGGATTTTGCTTTCAATTATCATTCGATTGAAGACTATTAGTTTTTTTTTAGGAGAAAATAATGATGGATGACGGGTTTGATTTTTCGTGTAAACTCGATGTTGCACTCGAGAAATATTCACACCTTTGAATGAATGTTTTCGTACTCACTCTGATTTCAGGTGATGATAGTTACCGGAGTTCTAGCAAGTTACGTGATCGGTGCCGTACTTCCCTGGCGATGGACTTCCGTTTGTTGCTGCGGCGCAGTCGCCGTCTTCGCGATTCTCATTTCAAGGATGCCAGAGTCTCCTGCATTTCTCTGCAAACACGAACGTCGAACCGAAGCCCGTCGAGTCTTGAAATGGCTCAGGGGTCCGAAGTACGATATTGAGCCTGAGTTGCGTGCGATTGAAAGAGAGGATTACGAATCAAAACTATCCGGAGAATTCGAATGGCGGAACATTGCGGAGCCGGCGTTTTATCGACCGTTATTCGTGTCTGTTGCCTTGATGTTCAATCAGCAGCTGTCGGGGGTGAACAACGTGATTTTTTACTCAGCCGCTATTTTCCGTGCTGCTGGTTCATCAATGAATGAAAATCTTGCAGCTATCTTGGTTGGATTAGCTCAATTCATTGCATGTCTTGGAAGGTAAATTTTTGTCATCACTGTACAATAATTCGCGTGGAATCGATATTGTTGGATTCGATTAACAAAAATTACTTTTGCAAAAAATCAGAATCTCAGTACCCAATTGCATCAGATAAAAAAATATTTCGACCAAAAATTTTATCACATTTTACTTCAAAATGTTCCAAAAACTGAGGGAAATGAGAAAAATGGGTTAAGTTTCACATGTTCAGTCTTTTGAATTTGGGAAAATCAGATACTTGAGAGCAAGAAGTTATGATTACAGTACAGAATTGTATAAAATTCAATTTCATACTACTGTACTCAATTTTGAATTAACAATTTTATCTTGAAAACTACACAAATTTTGAGTTTCATTATGGTCTTTTGTCACTGGCAATTTAATCTTACGGGAAAACCTTTTTCGCATTACGAAAATTCTGCAAAAGGTAATACGTAAAGGAACAGATCACTGTTTTTTTCGCGGAGACCCACTGTATCCTTGAGTGGAAGAGGCTTACTTCCTCTGCCTGGGCCACAAAGAAGAGAGGTCTTAAGCAACATTTTTTTCTGAATTCTTTCTTCCCTTTTTCAGTGCGTCAATCATTGACCATCTGGGCAGGAAGCCATTATTGCTTGCTTCAAATCTGCTGAGTGCAGTTGCCCTTTACGCCATGGGAATCTTCTTCTATTGGAAAGACAATGCGGATCATTTCGGACAGTCTTTCATAGATAGCTGGTCCTGGCTTCCTTTAGTGGCATGTGTTGCATTCATGGTCTTCTTTTCACTCGCACTCGGACCTGTGCCGTGGGTCATGATGGGCGAATTGTTTCCTGTCAAGTACCGAGGAACTGCCAGCGGGATTTCTACCATGATGAATTGGGCAGGCTGCTTTTTGATCACAAAAACGTTTGCATTTTTGCAGGCAAGCATTGGTTTGGGAGGTACTTTTTGGATTTATGGAGGAATAGTTATTGTATTCGCCTTGTTTGACACGTTATTTGTACCGGAAACAAAAGGGAAATCTTCTGCGGAAATCGGTCAATTCTTCGTCCCCGGAAGACTTTACCTAGAGCGAGAGTCATTGAATAGTGATCAGAGTCCTGGAGATTCGTGAAGTGTTGCTAATATTTATGTACCTGTGTAGGTGCTTGTGGAATCCACACATCGCTTGGTGTGCTAATTAATTGTCTTCGGAAGTGTTTTGTTACAGATTGGAAGGTGTTTCGGAATGAAGTGAACGTTTGCTGAATCGAATTCATTTCTTGTTTTTTTTTTTCATTTGTTCACTGTTGAATTGATCCGTAATCCTAAGGACCATGAAAGTTGAATTTACTGGGTAATAACGTTATGACATGGTGCTTGAATTCAGTATTGTTCGGAAAACTGCCGAATTTATTTGCACTTCCTCCATCATCTTGGCCAGAATTTCGTGAGGAAAAAGTTGCGTTGGATTATGTGTTTATGCTGTAATTTTGCATTCTTGATTGATGAGGCAGATCCGATTTTTAAGCGTGGATGCAAATGTAGATTTTGCATTCGTGAATTTTCTTCCAACACATTACCGTTTTCTTTGCGCAGTACATTACACTACTGTATTGTTCTATAGTACTGTGCATTATTGCTCACAGGAAAGTGTTCTGTGCACAAAATTGGGGTAAAGGGGTTCCTGTAGTGCCGTAAAACTATATCAGAGCTGCGGATAAACGGTGAGGAAGATTATCAAGTTCGTTCAACTTTTTTTTTAATGTTTTTACGAATTCAGTATCGATTTTAGATAGCAAAGAGAACAGTGGGAATGATGTCCGCATTCTCCTGGACGAAGCCATCGAACGGTCTCTGAAAGTTGCTCCAGAATATATTGAGGTACCTTCTGCCCTTCCAGCATGGCTGGCGGGCGAACTGGTGCAGATTTGAAAGGCGTGAGCCCCTCACTGAGAGTGATTGAGTGTAAACCAAGTTGAATTTCTTGGCATTCCTCCGATTGACTGTGTGCTTTGTCGATTTCTTATCGTAGTTATTTTCAAAGGTGTTTCTTGATCTTGATAAAATGCCGCCTGTGAGATCAGCAGCGGTTTCGGTGCACAACTCCACCAGCACAATAGGTGCCGTATGTAAGGAACCTCAACAAATTATTGGAGGAAACTTCTGTCGGCAGCTAAGTTTGCGTGTTTTACGCGAACGCCTCCCTTCAAAAGACGCTGCTGTATGCGCGAGCAAACGTATACTCAGTGACAGCGCCTCAGCATTCGGAAGGAAGATGAATGATGCTCGTGTTGTTCTCGGAACAATTTCACAAGTTAGTCGAGCAGTTTCAAATTTCAATTTGATTCTCTGTCTAAAGTTTAGAATCACGCGCAGACGCTGAAACGCACGACTAAAAGAAGAAAACAGCTGGTTGAATCGCCGTGTACTCCAGGAAAACGTAAAAGCCAGCAGAGACGTTCTGTTGATCTCTATTCTCCGTTCGGTATAGAGTCGCCGCTTCGGCGACCTGGACATTCGTCATCATACGTTACTCCGAGAAGGTACAGCTATTTCTTCGGTTCACTTTCTTTCTCGCCAGAATTTTCTCAAAACGGAGGGCTTAAAGTTTTATTCCACAACATGCGATATTAGTTCATCTTTCCGCTCCTCAATAATTACTGTGTTACTGGACACTTGTCCTTTGAACTGATTTCTTCTTTCAGCAGATTTGAATAACTCGTATCCCATGGTTTACTTCAATGTTACATTCATTCCTGTTGTATTTTATATTGAATCTTTCTTTTATTTCTTGGGATATCAAAACTTGTCCAAGGAAATGCACAGCACTAAAATTGCATTGGGATGTTGAGAAAGTACTTATTCATTAATATATTTTTGTGCGATCTGTTCAGGATTATAAACGGTAACTTGACCGATTTTCTGGAAAATAGTTTTCATCTGATAGTCTTTCGGAAATTCTTACGTACATGAAAAAATTCGTTTTGTGTTCTAAGAAAATCTGTTTCTCCGCGGATTTATAGTCACCAACCTTTTGGAAGAATTGCGTTTTTAGAATTTTGATAAAAATGCAGAGCACTATGATTAAATGGTCACTGTATCAAGGATGGCACTCTTCATCAGTTTTTCGGATAAATGTGCGATTGGGGTGCGGAAAATCGTATCTCTCTTATGCTTGTGTTTCTGAAACACATGTACGTTGTTTTAATTCTTGAAGGAGGTATCATGACGCTGCATTGAGCGCTGAACGGCGTGCTACCTTGCGTTCAGCCGCAGCGTACCGGAATGAAGCCTGCATTGTAACTGATTCAACGCCGCGGCAGAAACCCCAGCCTCGACGAACAGCTTATAGCCCTCGTGAAATGGCTGCTGATATCGATGCTATTAATGATGGAATACGAGAACTCCGTGCTGTAGCGAAGCGAGTGTCATCTGGCACCACAAAATCCTCACTCTTCTCACCTCTGCGCTGATGAACTGTTCTGATTTTTGACTTATTTATGATCAAGCCAAACGAAAATGTATTCGTGTTTTTTGTGGACATAATCGGTCGCATCAATCAAAATGTCACATATCTGTGCTTTGAAGCCGTTGAACGGTGTATTGGTTCATATGTATTTTTGCTATTTTCCGCGGAAGATATTTTGCTGTGGATTTTTACTACTTCGTACTTCTGGAAATTGTTTTCTGTCTTTTGCAGAGCGTGACGTCGTGTACGAAGAAAAAAAACTCGTTCCTGATCAGATTGCGCTTATTGTTGAACGTCATCTTTCGCGAATTGTAGAAACTACGAAGTATGTTGCATGTGGAAATATGTCGCTTATTGGAATTCAAGTGTTCTTCAATCAGCATCACGCATTTAAAATGCTGTTATTAACTTTTTGATTTCTGTTTTTTTTGCAGGTTTTTGTGGTGTCGCTTCTTCTCTCACATCCAACGATTTGTGATGGTGATGTATGTGTGGTACAACTGCGAAAAACATTTAAGTCGAAAGTTCTTCATCGGTGAACTTGACATCACAGGAGGTTTCTCCGTGTACGAAGGAGGATAATTATCCCATTGAAACTTCACTAGTGATTTTATTAATCTCTTTACTTGGCAATTTCAGGGATTATGAGAACCAGAACTGATAACGAATTCAGCTGAAAGATTAGTATAAACTTCTTTTTTCTTTGTTACTTTCGCGGTTAGATTGGCTATGTCACTGCAACGAACCCGAGCATGCTATTGCTATATCGAATCATCGCGGTCGTAATGTGACTAACCTTGACTTGTCACAAGTGTTACATCCAAATCTGAATGGGATACCAGTTACAGTTCTGTATTACATTTTTAAGCAGCCGGCTTCGCACAACATTGTGAATGCTGTGAATGGGGTTTCGCTCGAATCGAATGTATCTGTCAGTTCTGAAAACTATGAAAATAAAATCTTACATGTGATGCTTATCCGTTCTCCTTGGATTCCTTACTGTTTAAATCTTTTTATTTGAGTGTATTTCAATACTGCAATTTTTTCAAGTGGGTGTAGAATATTCCGTCAACCTGTACGACTGTACGAGTCTGTATATACATGTTCCGGAAGCTTTTTTATGTACGGTACAATATTCCTCAATTCAGCATTTCAATGCCCATAAATGGAATTTTGTAGCAAGCGGAATAAATGTTGCGAATTAAAATGATCTGATGAATCATAACATTTTAAAATGCTGCTGAAATGTGGGGATACTCCTACGCATGCGGTTTTTCGTGCAAAGCTCTGCACCAGATTTAATATGCGTCTGTTGGGAACCCCTTTTAATGCTGTATTACCAAGAACTTTTCCAGGCTATGTAACTTTTTTTAAACAGTATTTCATCGACTTCGATCAGTTAATTTATACTGAAGGTCATTATTCACAGGTTAGCGAAGCTTTTTGACATTAAGAAGAGCTAAATAAAACGGAATTGAAGGGGTGTAACGCATAGTTTTATCTTCGACTACTTTGAGCACCTGATCCCCTGTATAAGGGCTGATGTCGAAAATGTTGCTTTTTATTGCTTGGAAATGAAGATACGCGGAGTAATTATTGAGCATGTGTCCTCATTGCACCTGTTCGACTCTACATTGAAATGTTCTCGCCTTGCAGTTGCAGTATATTCCATTCCCAGCCTATATGAAATTAAAATTGACTTACGAAAATTTTTATTTCATTAATTGTACAACTCTTATGAAGGTTAATTGTGTTTCAAATGCCGCAGCATTGCAGAAGTTCTAATATCTAGGCTTCGATCTATGTAGTACGACGAAACAGCCGAAAACATTTTAATCTTGGCTATGTGCTAATGTTTTATGGCATTTCCTCCTATTGATTATTTATGATCAGACCTTAATATAAAATTTTAATACTATTGAATTTTGCTACGTCCGTGTATTGCATTCATCATCTTCTGAATTATGTTTCCGATATTTCAAGGACGGCACCACCTAGGCATTCTGTTGGTGACGAGAATTTTTTACAGTATATTACTGAGAATAGAACGGTATTTAGATTTAATCGGAATTTCGGGTGTGGTGATGTAGAGAGATGTAAGATTATTGGTCGAACGTTGCAATGTCATGCTGAGTAGAAAGTGAACTTATAAACGATAGAATTTGATCATGTTCCTAATTCCTATACAGCACGTTACCTGTTGCGAAGAAAACATTCCCCTTTACTGTATTGTCCCCTCGATCGTATGAAAAAAAGGGTACCGTATTCAGTACGATGCGTATTCTATGGAGTTACATAGGCGTTTCGAGGTTCGTAAATTCGGTACTCCAGTAAGATTTACGATCGGTGTGGTGTCTCTGAAGTTGTTTGAGCGTCGTGGTTTCATGTCATGTGGATGATCGTTAACTTGGAGTGAGATCCGATCGATGTACCTAAGGAAAAATTAATCATTATTCGTTCAGTGGCATTCCGTGTTCGTGTGTTCTCCTGTTGACCGTGGACGGAGTACGAATTTTTGTGAAACGTATCACGCTTGGCTAGCTGAGGTCTCTTTCGGGAAAAGGTTTTTTTTTTCGGTAGACCTGTAATCCGGCATCATTCAGTCGCTCAGGTTTCGGTGTGCAACTTTGAAGTTGCATCTGTCTGCTTCAAAGCAATCCGTCCTCCGGAGCATTCGAAACCAGTGCACGTTTTACAGAATGAATGATCGCGAAAAACGGAGAATCTCCATCATCGGATCTGGAAACTGGTATGGAATAAGTTTTTTAGTACTGTAGCTCTGCATCGTTGTTCATTCCTTTTTCGTTTTTTTATTTGTTATAGGGGATCTGCCATAGCACGCATTGTTGGGCTGAACTGTCGCAAACTGGATTACATGGTAGATGAAGTTAAGATGTGGGTCTTCGAAGAAGTCCTGGAGGACGGACGCAAGCTCACGGACGTCATCAACACTGAGCACGAAAATGTCAAGTACCTCAAAGGATTCAAGCTTCCCGACAATGTCGTAAGTGTTTAGTTGGTGTATTCGTGATGAAATATTTCATGAAGACGTGTTAATATCACGAAGGTCGCTGAACCGGACATCCTGAAGTCCACCTTGAATGCTGATTACCTAGTTTTCGTTATGCCTCATCAGTTTCTAGATCGTGCGTGTGCTCCTTTGAAGGGAAATTTGAAGCCTGGAGCCGTTGGAATATCACTAATAAAGGTAAAATTTGTTCGCATTTTATCTAATGCTCGCTATGTGATGTGATATTGGTGTACAGGGATTTGACTTGCAACCGAACGGCAAGGTTCAGCTTATTAGTGAGCTTATTTCGCAAATGCTGAATATACAAGTATGCTGTCTGATGGGTGCAAATTTGGCCCACGAGGTAGCTTCGGAGAAGTTCTGCGAAACCACTGTTGGGGTATACACTGACGAACAAGCTCGCATATTCAAAGACATCTTTGAGACTGACACATTCCGGGTATCAACGGTAAAAGACACGCATACGGTGGAAGTTTGTGGGGCATTGAAGGTGAGCACTCAGTTCCAGAGCTTTAGTACTGCACTTGGCATGTTTTCAGTCTAGATACAGTGCGAATATCGTATTAGTGTTGAACGAATACGTCCTTGGTATGTTGTAGAACATCGTGGCGTGCGGAGCCGGCTTTGTTGATGGACTGGGATACGGGGATAGTACGAAAGCTGCCGTGATTCGTTTGGGGCTGATAGAAATGATGCGATTTGCGGAGCATTTCTACCCTGGTGCAAAGTTCACCACCTTTTTCGAGTCCTGTGGGATCGCTGATCTCGTGGCGTCTTGTTACGGAGGACGAAACAGAAAAGTTTCAGAAGCAGTGGCAAGAACCAGGAAGGTAACGCTCCTTTTATGCATACTGTTAAATATCTTCTCACTTCTGTCAATTACCTGAAATGTATTCAAACTAACGTATCAGCATGTCTTCGCTAAAGAACGAACGCGTGTCACATGCGTGGCTTCAAATTGTAGGCTTCTTTTCAATTGAGAAGACCTTGATGATTTTGTCAATTCAGGAATCCTAAAATGGAGAACTGTTGTCTTGCAGTCCTCAATCTTCACTTTGTTCGAAAACTTGTGGAGTTGTGTATTAGGAAGTGAATGACTCCAGCAGGAAACCAGGAAAACAGTAGATGATTTATCTTTCCAACAGCAGCATGAACAGTTTCAGAGTAAAAGGCTAAAATCAGGGGTCTTCAAAATGCCCCTTCTGGTACAGGCTCAAAAATCGTTCTGACGGAGCTCCGCAAAATTCGCACCACATTCTTTCCTTTTTTTTTTTTCTTCCTGACGCCAAATACACATAAAAAAACAAGAACAGGAACAAGAATTTCGCCAGGCGCGAGCGCCGCATTTTTCCCATTCCTCTCAGGCTTAGAAATTTCCGGTCCCGAAGAAAAAATTGCGCAGGAGACTTCTGTCCCCTCAGCAGCATCCCTTCCCGGTCTCCTTGACCAAAACCTGCTGTAAAAGAAGAAGGCAAGAGAAGGAAAGCACAAGAACACAAACCTGGAGGCACAAAATTCAAAACTTAATATCCCTCCAGGCATACATGCATTTTCTTCCACAGATAGTCGAGGGCTTCTTCGCGCATTTCCTTTTTCTGTAGGGTGTTTAGTGAAATATATGGGAGGATGACGTTCCATCGGGCGATTTTTACCACGTTTTTATGAACTCACTTTTCTTGTCTGTCTGTCTGTTTGTCCTGATCAAATTTTGAAACTCAAATTTCACTCACTTCCAGACTAGCTAGCAAAATGCGTGATGCTGATTGAAGAACACTTGAATTCCAATAAGCGACATATTTCCACATGCAACATACTTCGTAGTTTCTACAATTCGCGAAAGATGACGTTCAACAATAAGCGCAATCTGATCAGGAAGAAGTGAAATACAAATGAAATAGATGGGCACCACATTTAAGGTTATTTTTGGCTTTTTGAAAATGTGGTTTTTTAGATTAATTTTTTAATCTACTATAATTATTTATTAATGTTTGGCGATGTAGTATGATGCGTCAAGTTCCTCTTGAAATCGCCCGGAAAATTTCTGATGAAGAAACTGTTGAAAATGAAGTTTACGTTTTGAAGTTTGAAGGGAATTTCAGTTACAGTATTTTCGAAGGAAAAAAGCAGTTGTGTTCAGCATATTTTCCCTCGATATTCCACTAATCCCCCTTATTTTTGCGGAATGTTGAAAACGCGTTCAAATCTTCTTAACTCGAAGATGAAGAACTGCATGAGGGTGTATCGTGAATTTATTCTCGGCGAATCATTGGTTGTAAGTCATCCAGATGTATTTTCAAAATTAACTTGCAATACTTTTTGGGGGAAAACATTTCCGGAGCACGAACTCGATCGTTACGTGCAATATAACCCTTGTATATAATTAGCTTGAAAACCATAAGCTTGGAATTAAGAACCATAATTTTATTTCTTCGAAGTCCATGAGAGAACTCGAAAAAGAAATGCTTGATGGACAACGTCTTCAAGGACCCGCCACTGCAGCTGAAGTGAATGTTTTACTCAAGGAAAGGAATTTAGAAAATGAGTAAGTTTTTGACCGTCCGTTCGATATGCGTACTGTCTACGATTTTTAATGTGCTCATCTTTGCAGCTTTCCTCTGTTCACGACCGTTCACAAAATTTGCGTTGCCGAGGTCAGCCCTACTGAAATGTTGGACTGTGTTCTCAGTCATCCTGATGCCAGGTCAGATTCTTTTTTCCTCAGGAAAAGGCCCGCAAATAAAATATATGCTGTATTTTATTGCAGATGGTTGAAATCGAAGGGTTTTTCATTGGTGAGAAATGTTGCAGTTCGCAGTTTTGACGAATATTTTGCTCAACGTTTTTCCTATTCTGTAGGGGGTGAAGACGAATGGTTCTGCTGTAAGGTCCGACGACGCTTGAGCATTTTCCAACCTTTCCTTTCTTTCATCGAATATCTCCGCGGCTAATGCATGTCTACCGCGTCATTTCAGAAAAACTGCCATGAGAGACACAGTCTTTTATACCGATGAGATTTTGTTCTTTGTAGTGATCTTTTTGTAGACGTTACCTTCGAAACTTGGCTTCAGGGCTGTGATTATGGAATCACTTAGGTGTTGTGGCTTTTGAGCGCGTCTTCTGCTAGTCTCCGTATATTAAGTTAGTTGATCTCATATCGTGTGACCGGATGCAAGTCAATGATGACAAAAAAGATGTTTTGGTCGCGTTACTCACTCCAAGTAGTTGTGATTCAATCCCGTGATTATTCCTCAGGCGTTATGTGTTGAATTGAAGTGCAATTAAAGTATCTGTTAGGTATCTGTGTCATTTATTTGTTCTGACCCTTTAACCAAACTGTTTCTCACCTGTTCTGATCTCCGGATTTAGGGAAACGAATTGTGAGTGATATTAACTTAATTTGTCCAGTGGAATGGTCGAAGTTCTCACGCGGTACATCTGGGCTAATTTTGGAGCCAATTAATTGTGTCCCGTTGTCAACCACGTTTTTTTTTTTTTTTTTTAACGTCGTTAGGAGTGTGTACGATCATTATGGGTCAGTGCTCTACCCCGATTTTTCGTGTCAAATGTATTCAAAGCTATTCACTACTCCGTCCCGAATAATAGGTCGTAGTGCAGATGAATCGATGTGAATGCAAAATTAAGTGCAATACTTCGAGTAGTGAACTTGATAATCTACGATTCTTACCCTTGAATGTGATTACATTATATAACACCGTCATGTTCAGTAGCTGGAGGGAAAGGCGTGTCCAACAAGAATAGCTCGCCGAGACTGTTGCTCTTTGACTATTCAGAGTGATATTCTATCATTCGCGTGCATGTGGATACCTTGAACTAGGCATTACCTTAAAAGTAGGAACTGTAAATTTTAAAAGATAACTTCCTTAATTTTCGTTTTTACTTTTAACTCGTGGGCTGAAACAAATTTACGTGGTTCCCCAATCCATAAACTGACAAATCTGCCTTCGCCTTTTTTCCGGAATGGGCGACGCCATTGCGATGCGGCTTGCGGGATAAAGGAAGTCTGTTGACCGCCAAAATTGTCGCTCCCGAAATCTGGAGCTTGACAGTCCGGTGGTTCTTGAGAGCATAATGCGTGTAATCGTGGATCCAGATCTTGAGTACAGATAATTTTATTCGTTTGTCTAGTGTGCATTGTAATTTTCTTCGATGGTTATTCAGTATTTCCTCAGTGTACATTCCGATTTTCTTGTTTTCAGCGAATGGTCACGAAAACAGTGGCAGCTCTCGCGGCATGCGGGGCTTTACTGATTTATTTGTCATGGTTATGTTACGTGCGAAGTTGCTTGCCTCCTGTGATACTCATCCCTGGTGATGGTGGAAACCAAATCGAAGGGAAGTTGGATAAGTCGCGCGTTGTCCACTTCTTTTGTCTGAAGCAGACAACTGGCTACGTCAACTTGTGGTTCAATTTAAACTTGCTTCTACCGTTCGTCATTGACTGTTGGGTGGACAACATGCGCTTAATCTATGATAACGTGACACGTACGACGAGCGACTCGCCCGGCGTTACCACCCGGGTCCCGGGCTTCGGAAGTACTGCTGGAATGGAGTTCTTGGACCCTCTTCATACATTTCCGAGCCGATATTTCGTGAATATTGCAGAGAAACTTACAGAATCTGGTTATGAGCGTGGTTCGAATCTTCTTGGTGCTCCGTACGATTTTAGGAAAGCGCCGAATGAACTCGAGGAGTTCTTCCAGAAATTTCGACAGTTGGTGGAGGATGCATTTCAAGCGAGTAACGGATGCAAAGTTGTTCTGGTTGCTCACAGCTATGGGGGCCCACTTATGTTGTATTTTTTTTCGACGGTCAGTCAAGAATGGAAGAACACATATGTTGGCGCGTTGATTTCGCTTTCGGCTGCCTGGGCAGGATGCGTGAAGCCAATCAAAGCAGTTGCGGCTGGTGATAATCTCAACATTTTTTTCCTCGACGAATTTTCGATCCGGAAGGAGCAACGTAGCTCACCGAGCATTCATTTTCTGTTTCCTTCGCCTCATTTTTGGGGCAAAAATGAAATTTTGGTTTCTCGGCCTTCGAAAAATTATTCCTCTGCAGATTACGCAGCTTTTTATGCTGATATAGGTGACCTCGATGGATACGAGATGTATAAAGATGTTAAGGATTTGATTGATCCTAGGATACCTCCGGGAGTTGAGGTTCATTGTCTGTATGGTGTAGGTGTGGATACTTGGGAAAGGATTTTTTACGACGATGATGCGAGTTTCCCAGATGAGCCTTCTGCTCTTGTCAATGGAGATGGTGACGGCACTGTGAATCTCCGCAGTTTGCAAGCCTGCAAATTCTGGGAAGGAAAGCAGAAGCATTCAATATACGCTCTTCCCTTGCGCGGAATAGATCATCTGGAAATACTCAGGAATGAATTCGTTCTCTCTTACGTGGCCAAAGTTGCGAAGCGGTTTCGTTCAAACCTTCTGAGATTTTAGATTTGTGATAATTTTTTTTAATGTACGCACGGCATTATTTTGAGTTTTATTGTGAATGAGGAATGAAAGTACGAAAATCCTTTTGATCTGAACGACTAAAACTTCGTCAATCGTTCCAGAATTCGACTTGTGCTCCTGGTGTTGAATTAAAATGTCCGATGAGGAAAATTCACCCGGTCCTGTGGAGGACGAAATTGAAACGAAGCATGATGACTCTCTTTCAAAAGTGGTAAGATAAGCATTCCATTATTTGGGAGCTTTACGAAGAAGAAAAGTACTGTACCATGTTATTTTAAAATATGAAGAATCCAAGTTAACTGGTTTGATACCTAAATTTTTAGTGAAGTATGATATCGCTGTCATTGCATTTTTTGTATTTGTCCTGCATGATCTAGATTTGCCGATTCCCCTTATATTGCATAAACGTTATCATAATTTTAATAGGCTTCTTTGCATCAATTTAGATTACCGCAGGCCTCAATTAATCAATGAAGTTGGGTTCATTTGCCTGTCGTGGCGACGTCTGTGACATTTGTGCGATAAAAGAACGGTTTAAAATGTTCAAAAAATGTGGATGCTGGCCTCTTACAATGTTCGAGTTCCATTCCGATTTTGAAACAGAAACGTCTTATGTTTGCAGGACAAGAATCGTTCGAAACGGTTCGACTATTTGCTCAAGCAAACAGAAATCTTCGCCCATTTCATGCAGAGTGGGAAGGACAAATCTACTCCAACATCTCCACTGAAAGTAAAGCCGGGTAGGCCGAAAAAGGAAAGGAAACTTTCGGAAGCCGGAGAGTAAGTCAAATCAGTCCTTTGTAAATTTCTTGTTTTTGATGATTTTTGCTTCTTCAGCCACCGACATCGTATGACCGAGCAAGAAGAAGACGAGGAGCTGTTGGCGGATGCGAGCAAAACTGCGACTGCTGTGACCCAGTTCGAGGCTTCTCCACCTTATGTCAAAAATGGTGAAATGCGCGATTACCAAGTTCGAGGATTAAATTGGATGATCTCACTGAGTGAAAATGGTATCAACGGAATTCTGGCCGATGAAATGGGTCTGGGGAAAACGCTTCAAACAATATCGCTACTTGGCTACATGAAGCATTACAAGAACATCGATGGACCTCATATGGTCATTGTTCCTAAATCAACGCTTGCGAATTGGGAAGCAGAATTCAAACGCTGGTGCCCTAGTTTGAAAGCCGTTTGCTTGATTGGTAGCAAGGACGATCGAGCAGCGTTCTTCAGGTGAATATCATTTTATTTTTTGCATTGAAAATGATGCTCGTAATTTTCTCGTAAAAATCGTACTGTAATAAGAGCTCGATTTTTTCATCTCTGCGGTAACTTCGTCGCGAAGATTGGAGGATTGAATACCTATATTGCAGAAAAGAAATCTAATCTTGGTTCCCCCGCAACATTTCCCCATTCTGAAGCACTTCGTAATCATTGTTGAAGTGGGGAAAACGTCTTATGGGGTTTAATAGCATTCATCGCTGGATATTAACTTTTTGAGAAACCTTTTTTTCCCCTCTTCAATCGGTTTTCATCGGGAAATTAAGAGCTGAATAGTATGTCATGTATTTTTGAGCTTTTCGAGCGTTCGTGTACATAATTGTTAATGTTTTCTCCATTTTTCAGGGATGTCCTTCTCCCAGGCGGTTGGAATGTATGCATAACGTCGTATGAAATGGTCATCAGGGAAAAGGCTGTTTTGAAAAAGTTCAATTGGAGATATTTGATCATCGACGAAGCTCATCGAATCAAGAACGAAAAGTCGAAATTGTCGGAGTTCGTGCGCGAATTTAAAACGACAAATCGCCTGCTTTTGACCGGGACTCCGTTGCAAAACAATCTGCATGAGTTATGGGCTTTGTTGAATTTTCTTCTCCCCGATGTTTTCAATTCTTCTGAAGATTTCGATGCTTGGTTCAGCACAACCTCTTGCCTGGGTGATCAAAGCTTGGTTCAGCGACTTCATGGGGTGAGTGGAAATCATTTGAAAGATCAGAGATGATATTTAAAAATCCGTATCTGTGGCACCGTTTAAGGTTTTGAAGCCGTTTGTGTTGCGGCGATTGAAGAGCGAAGTGGAAAAAAGCTTGAAACCGAAGAAAGAACTGAAAGTATACATCGGATTATCGGAGATGCAGCGCGAATGGTATCGGAAGATCCTCATGAAGGATATCGACGTTGTCAATGGAGCCGGAAAGATGGACAAAATGCGTCTTCAAAACATCCTCATGCAGTTGAGAAAGTGCGCGAATCATCCTTATTTGTTTGATGGAGCTGAACCCGGGCCACCCTACACGACTGACCAACATTTGATCGACAATTCCGGTAAAATGGTTCTCTTGGACAAGTTGTTGCCGAAGCTAAAAGAGCAGGGCAGTCGTTGCCTGGTCTTTTCTCAAATGACGAGGATGATGGACATTCTGGAAGACTATTGTCTCTGGAAAGCGATACAGGTTGGTATCAGTGTGCTTGAGTGAATTACTGTTGCATTAAGGTGAAATAATAACTTTTTTTCCTGCTTCGCCATTTCGAGTAGCGCAAATTATATCTTAGATTTTTATTTTAATCTTTAGTTCCATCGTGTACAGTATTCGCATGAGTATTGTTGCAGAAGTTCATTGTGCACTGAAATGACTGGTCGGATTTTTAAACTTCCCGTGACGATCGATTCTCGGCAATTTCATTTTTTAGATTCTTACTTGTTCTACGTCCTATAGAACCTATACAAACCAGAACATTTAGAGGAATTTAAAAAGTTGAATTAAGTATTTGACACATCAATTGCGTTTTCTAGTACTGTCGACTTGATGGACAAACTCCGCACGAGGACCGAACTCGCCAGATTGAGGAATTCAATGCTCCCGACAGCCAGAAGTTTCTTTTTATGCTTTCAACTCGTGCTGGTGGTCTTGGAATCAATCTGGCCACAGCGGATGTTGTAATCTTGTTTGATTCAGACTGGAACCCGCAAGCTGATCTGCAAGCTATGGATCGGGCTCATCGTATTGGTCAGAAGAAACAAGTCCGCGTGTTCCGCTTCATCACCGAAAACACCGTCGAAGAACGGATAATCGAGCGTGCTGACATGAAGCTTCGTTTGGACAGGTTTGGAATTTTCGTCTTTCGGAATACGAAAAGTTTTGAAACAAAGGTTAACATAAATCATCAGGTTATGAATGTCCATGAAAATACGCCAGGACTTATGAATTCATTTTTATGAAGACAATTTGTAGCCACTGGATATTAACCATCACGTACAGCGATTGAAATCATTCAGTATTTTTTCAATGTTTCCCGTTTGTTTTTCAGACTTGTCATCCAGCAAGGACGCTTGGTTGACCAGAAGGGGAAAACGCTTGGCAAGGAGGAAATGCTATCCATGATTCGTCATGGTGCGGATCACATTTTTGCGTCGAAGGTGATTTTCATGTCATTTCTTTTTTCTCAATATTTTGCCAAGCTATGTGTTGTTCGATGAAAGCATCTCAATGATCTCCCAAAACTCGTATTTCAAAGGATTCGGATGTGACCGACGCTGATATTGACGCAATTCTGGATCGTTCTCAAGCCAGAACGGATGAGTTGAATGCCAAATTGGCTCAGCTCGGCGAATCAGAGCTGCAAAGCTTTTCCATGGACGCAGCCGAGGGCTCTTCCGTTTATCAATTCGAAGGCGAGGATTACAGGGCGAAGCAAAAGGCTTTACTCGGACGCTGGATTGAGCCGCCGAAACGAGAGCGGAAGGCCAATTATGCAGTAGACGCGTATTTTAGAGAGGCATTGAGGGTTTCTGAACCGAAAGCCCCGAAGGCTCCGAGGCCTCCGAAACAGCCGCAGATCCAGGATTTCCAGTTTTTCCCTACCAAGCTGTTCGAACTGTTGGAAAAGGAGATTGTTCATTACCGAAAAACCGTGAACTATAGGGTGAGTTTTGGCGAATGCCTAGATGAAACTATTCAATTCCTCTCCAAAAAAAAAAAAAAAAAAACCTCATGATAAATGCAATGAATATATAAATATTCAATATTTGTTGATTCCGTGTGTCTGTTCTCACCTGTAGAAAACATATTAACGTCAATATAAGTCTCCCATTAGTTGGGAGACGCATCTGTTTTTTCTCATTGAATTAAAAGTATTTATGCCTGCGAATATGAGGCTCGTATTCTTGTGTTCAAAGTTGAAGTACTGTATTCAGAATTTTCAGAGTACGATGAATCTGCTCATGCTTCTTTCACTTGGCCATCTACTGGATTAGACGATTAGACTCTCCTGTATGTGTACTGCGAAAAATGTTGATGATACTGTCTGATGCAGTCATTTTTGAGTTTTATTATTCTTCCCGTACTGTATTTACTTGGACATGAGATTTCGAACCAATCTTTATCCCTAGAAATGCGGAGAGTTGTACCTGTGAATTTCAACAAGCCCTTACATTGAAAACGATTTCTATCGAATCTGAAAATTCAATTGATTATACAGTAATTATTAGCCAGTTATCAGCTGAATCACTTGTTACATGACTCTAAATTCCTACTCATGTGTCTCTGGACTGAAAGTGAAAGAAGATATCTGATTCATTTCACGTCAGGCTTTATTTTATGTGTCGATTGTATCTGTTGGAAATAATGTACTGCACGTTACCTACGAATCTGAGAAGCTGTCCCGTTTTTCGTCTGCAGCGAAGGTTTGCGAAGGAGTTGAATTTTGAGTGAATGAGGAATGTGTTTCGGTTCGACCTGAACTTGGTAGATTCTCTGCTCAAATGCGGAATTGATTTAATGGTTGTGTATAGTGTTTCAGAAGAAGCTTTGTTCTTGACAAAATTCAACTACTCGTTTTCGTTAGTAAATTAAAGATGAAGAACGTTTGTTCTGTCGGAAAAAGATGGTAAACAGTCAACGGAAGACCGACTGTTGCATGTTGGTGTGTTTATTTCAAAATATAAAAGATTACCTACATGTTGTTGGTGGTACCTTTTTCTTGCCAAAGTTTATTTTTTCACATCGAAAAAATCCGATACGCTGAATCCGATTTCATCTGAATATTTCCCATTCATTAGTTCATAATTTAATCTGTTTTTAATTTACAGATTCCAAGAACGCCTGATTTGACTCCTGAAGAAATCGCGAGAGTGGATGAAGAGCAGCGTATGATTGACGAAGCAGAACCATTGGATGAGGAGGAAATAGCTCTGAAAGAGAAGTTGTTGCAAGACGGTTTCACAAACTGGAGTCGCCGAGATTTCAATCAGTTCGTGAAAGCCAACGAAAAGCACGGTCGGAATAATTTGGACGCGATTTGTCGCGAGGTTGACGGGAAGACACCGAAAGAGGTCGAGGAATATGCTCAGGTCTTCTGGGAACGCGTGAATGAATTGCAAGATGCCGAGCGGATCTTGGGACAAATTGTCAAGGGAGAAAATAAGATCCAACGTAGGGCTTCAATTAAAAAGTCTCTCGAGGCGAAGGTGCGTCGTTAACCCCTTTCCTGTTCCAAATATTGATGACACTTTCATTCGTGCTATGTTTCGTTTGCAGATCGCCCAGTATCCAGCACCATTCCACCAGTTGCGCATTTCGTACGGAACAAACAAAGGGAAGAACTACGTTGAAGAAGAGGATAGGTTTTTAGTATGCATGCTGCATAAGCTTGGGTTTGACAAGGAAAATGTTTACGAGGATCTTCGCAATTGCATTCGAACAACTTCTCAATTTAGGTACGTAAACGATGCGTGGATTTAGTCTGTCCAAAAATGTCACTGTGACTTGGACGTTTCGTATTCCGTACAAAAAACTTTGTCCATCGCTGCGAGAAATTGTTGTTCTGCGGGTAGATGTGACGAGAAGTTGCATTTTAATTTTACGTCGTCATCTGGAATTCAACTTCTTCTTGTGTTCCAATGATGATTGTTTTTGTTGCATTCACGGGGTCATTGGGTTCCAGGTTGCAATTTTGTTAATACAACTATTGGCCGATTTTTGTCGTCTCAGACAGTTGAAAATGCATTTTAACTTTGTTGAACCATTCGAAGTCTAAGTACCATCTTTTTAAATCCTCTGATATTGACACAAGCGTTGATAGAGTTCTAGGTATTGAAAAAATAATTTAATAGTACTGTAGTTCGATTTTTTTAATACGACTATTTAAACCTCCCTCAAATGCGATGTAAATTTTATAAGCACGCTTAAAACATTGCATTGTTTTGCTGCGGGGATATACAGGAATTGATGTGCAGAATTTTAAAATTCTATTGAAACCTATCGATTAAATATCTATTGAAATCTATTTTAAAATGAAGATGCGTAAACGGTTTGGATTTTATCTGGAATTTCTCTCGAAGTGATGTTGGAACTAATAAAATCTTCAGCAGTATTTGGGAAGGACTGTTCCAAAAAACTATTATACTTCGGGAGCAATATGAATTGAATGTGAGTAAATTTAAATTTTTTCCTCAGGTTCGACTGGTATATTCGATCGAGGACAGCCATGGAGCTTCAACGGCGTTGCAACACATTGATCACATTGATTGAAAAGGAAATCCAAGAATTGGAAGAAAAGGAGGCAAAGACTGAGAAGAAGAAGCGGGGACCGAAACCCAAGTCAGAGAGGGAAGATGCCGCAGGCGGCGGAAAAGATGGGAAGATGGACAAGGAGAATACGGATGATGTGAATCGCAAGAGCCAAAAACGGAAAACGGATATTGCCGAGAAGGAAGGCGGGAAGAAGAAGGGGAAGCGCGGTAACTGAATCTGTATTGAATGTTATTTCTTTCGTGTTTGTTTGTAATTTCATTGTACTTTGCGAAATTCCTTCATTTGTAAGATTCCTGTATGTGTCTCGGTGGGTAGATACAATTACAAAACTTTTTTCAATACTGCGACTGGCCATTCTTCAAACGAAAAAAAAAAAATCGGACAGGACTGTCATGCTTACAGGTGTACCGTATTTTGACATAATTTTTTTTTTTTAGATTGGCACTCGTGTTTGTTTTTAACGATCTGGTTGGTACTACTGCGTGCTTGGAAGACATGCTTGTGTTTGCATTCCATCGCCAGGATGCTAAAGAATACCAGGTATTCACTATACTGTACCAGGAACACAAAATTGCATAATGATAGGCATCTGTCATCCTGAAGTAAAAGTTTCAGATTTCCCAAAATTTTTACCTTTCCGAGTGAAGTATTGAATTTTCCAAGTCATTTGACTGCTGTAACTTGATTTTACTTCATTTATCTCTCCAACTTTTTTGAAGACTGTCCGGATTCAATTTCCCCTTCTGTCCAACAGCGTCAATGTAGATGAAGGTAGAATCTCCCAATGACAAATTCTAGGTACCAAAAATTATTGGGTTGCGATAGAGAACACCCCTTGCATAGGAGAGAAAATTTTTGTGGGCCAGATTTTTTTTGGAGATAGTCCACCGGTATATGCAGCATGTTGTCTACATGTTCGTACAAAACCTTTTTTAAAGCTTTCCCGCATGCAAGTTCGTGAAAAATTTTGCTGTAACACCCATCAGTTTTGAAACCCTGCGTGTAGAAATTTAAATACCTGTAAATTGAGGGTACTGTAATTTATCAGAATTTATTTTCATGTTTATTGAGATCCATAGGATATTGAAGAATAGTATAGGTATTTTCAAAGCATCAAAATGAGGAATTAATTCAACAAACATTTTTACTGCCTTAGAATTAGAAATTTCCAGTATGTTCAAAAACTTTTCAGGAACAACCGCTAAAATTAATTTATGAAATGAATCCAAAATAAATTATTAATTGGTCTGTCCATGTGTGAAGCATTTCAGGTTTCAGAGTGGATTGCCAAACTTGGACTCACCTCACTGGGTGACTTTGAGTTCGGCAGATGACCTAAATATATTTTCTGTTATTTGTAACAAATTGTTATCAATAATTTTGTGAAACCAGCTGAAGCATTGCTCCCCTGCCTGTGTTGCTCGTTTCCTTCCCTTCTCCTTGTGTTCGTACCAGCCCAAGCTGGGGGAGAATTGTGGAATGCTCATTCACCTGTGCTGTGAGCAGTGAGCCGGGCATCCCCTTCTTTGCTATTCCCCCTCTTTGTTTTTATGGATCTGTCAGCAAGTCGAATAACCTGCTGCCAGCCGGTATTATATTCCTTTTGAAGTTGTGCATCATTGTGTGACTAGACAGCATTTGTGTTCAAGAGACTGCTGTGTGGATAACTTGTGTCAATGTGAGTTAATAAACTGTTTGTCTGACTGCCCTGCCCAGCAAATAATTACGTTTTTTGTGAGTAAATAAACCCATGAAAAACTGTCATCTGTAACCATCACAGGTTATGGTCCCTCAAACCATCAATAATGGGTTACAGGACAGTTATTTTCATGGGTTAAATTGGCATTAAAATAATGGGTATGTAATGGACTGGTTGAAGGGGTTATTTTAATGGGTATTTCACCTACTCTTAACCCATCATGAAAAATGATCCAAAATGTAAAAAAAACACACAAAATGGCAGATATTGGTATGCAAATATCCGCCATATTCCGTGCATTCTAAAAAAGGCATTTTTGCACCCTCAGGATTTTTGTACAGCAGAATTTTTGTACCCACTGGCTTTTGGAATCCAAAGGATTTAAAAATCCAGTGAACAAAAACTCTGCCATACAAAAATCCAGAGGGTACAAATACTTACACTGGTATAGAATTTTTTGTTGTTGCGCCCTTGGGATTTGCTGATGTTGAGCCCTGTGCTGAAAACTGTGTCTGAGAATGTGCATATTGTTGGGCATAGTTTTCGACACAAGGCTCCACCAAAAAACCCCCAGGGTACAAAAATCTGTTGGTTAGAAAAATGATGTTTCAAGAAAAAATCCTGCAATTCACTCATTACATTTAAAAAATGGTGCTTGTCTTCTCCTCAATGGATCCACAGCAGTTAAACAGTGTGCGATTCATTGAAAAAAACACTCCTTGAATTAAAAAAAGAAGAGCAGACTATTATCCCCAGCTTGACATTTCAGAAAATAATTCAAAAATGTATCAGACAGTGAGAAATTAGTGATTCAAATCTTGAATTTTTTTTACCTTGGCCCTCACAAAGAAGGTGTACAGTACAACAGTCATTCTGCCCTTTCTTTCAAATCCAAGAATTTTTTACAGATGAAGTTTTATATTTTTCAGGGAAAAAATTTATACTGTTCACCTGTTGAGCAGAAGACAAGCACTATTTTTTATATGTTAAAAATGAATCCAAGAACATTATGCAAGTAATGCTGGATGAATAAAGAGAGTCTAGGAAAATAACTACAAATTTTCCTGGGCTAAAATTTTGAAAAATTAAATGGAAAATATTGAAGATGGAAAAATTGCAGGACTTGTTGCCTTTTGTGAGTTTGCAATTTTCAGGTCATCAACAAAATGGCTTGGATGTTGTTGAGTGGTTGGATTATTCCTAATACTGATGTACTGTTTTTGTAAATTGGTAACATTTGAAGAATGTGTGTTTCAAGCTTTCCATGCAGCTTTCAAAAGACAAAAACCTGTTGATAACATAAACGCAAAAACAAATTAAATTGTTCTTATTAACCAGGTCAACTCTTCAATTAATTAACACTGCCGAAAATTCAAAGGCAATCTTGAGACTTTTCCTGAAATTATGCCATCGTCAAGTCCTGAAAAACATATCATTTTAATCAGAACCCAATGATGCATAATTAATTTTCTGCGTCCAGAATTACTGAAATGTTGCATCAATAGAGTAACATTGCTTCAAGCAAAGCATTTAGGGAGTGAAGCACATTTTTGTGTTTGAAGATCTTGGAGATGATTCCATTTAAAACTAATGTTCAGCATGCTAATATAAATTATTCTTGAAACCCATCATGCTGCTATGGAACTTTGGGTGATGTGGTTTTACAAACTCTGTATACATAATGATTTCTCCCCCTTGCCAAGTTTACATGATAATATTTGTTTGGTATGAAATTATTTAATTCAGCAGAATGCAAATACTGTACTGAATTATGAAATCTGGATATACAGTATTAAAACAAATTCTGTTTTGAATTTGCATGTCAAACATTCATGTTTGTTTGGCTTCCTAAACAAAGTGACTTTAAAAATATCCATGAAAATTTGCCCAAAACTTTCCTTAATCTTCTTAGAGGAACAAATGAATACAGGTGCATGTTATACTTCGAATAAATTCAGTGTTATGTATTCTTCGAAGTTTTGCTAAGTAAATTGAATGTCTCTGCCAACTGCCAAGCACATGTTTTTGCACAAAATTGGCTATGCTTTTCTTGATGCACAACCTCAGTCATTTCTTCCATTAAGTTATAGCAGAAAGCATCATCAGCAATGACTTTTTTCCCCTCATAATAATTGGTTACATTATGCAAAGCACTTCCAGCCCTTTTCTTCTCCTCCACTGTACTAAATACTTCTGTACTACATTCCAAAAATGGCAACAGACTGCCAAATGTGGAAGAAATTGTGCGGTTTTGAATTACTGTGTTTGGATTTCAAAGTTTCCACCCCCGTGTCTCAGCACAATGACCCTGTATGGACAGCACCAGACTGTTTTCTTTCTAAAGACAAGAAAAAAATGTTCCATGACCTGCTCTTTTGCGTTTACCGACGATGCCGAAATCTTCCGAATTTTTTTATATAAAATACTGCAGATTAGATTGTACACTTTTAAAGGCGAAGAAAATCGCAATTAAGATTATCCAAGTACCCTGCTTGTAAATTTATCTGACTAATAATATACATGCGATTGCCTCATTTCAAATCATATGCAGTACAACACAGTATACCGTAAAATGTATACAGAAGATTTCGATATAGAACAGAATTTCGTTTCGTATATTTATTGATTTGTGCTGGGAAGCAAGAAGGATATTTCCTTATCGAAATTCCCTGCATAGCGTTTAAGCATGCATCCTTTCAGCACGAGGTTTCAAAAAGTCGCCTCAAATTTGCGATTGCAGTTGGATTAAATAAACTGGTTCATTTTATTTCCATCATTTTTTCTTCGTTTAAAGAAATGATTATGTTTCTCTGAGTTGAACAGAAGGAAATATTGAATCTGGGAATTTATTTTGTGGCCCACAAGGGATTCTTTGCAGACAACATTATTTGTGTTATTTTTTTGGAGTCTACTGAATAATTGCTGGTTGCCAAAAACCCAAAACAAAAATACCGTTTTTCTCTTTATACGAGTGAAATTTAAACGGACTCCATTTTTAAAAAAATTGAGTGAAATACGGTATAAAAAGAAATATCCGCGAATTTTCCTTCTTGTTGAAACTTTATTCCCAAAATAAATAAAAAATATAAAACTACACGCATCAATAAAACTGATTCAATTTTCCTCCGCGCCTGAAATTTCAAATTTTGTTGCTGGCGACCCCCACTCAGTACTTTTTGATAACCCTTTATTTCATTGGTAGAATAAAAAAACATTCGTATGTGCTTCTGTCCAGAGTGGAAGAATTCAGCAGGAAAAGTCGCAATTCAGGAAATCAAAAAACGAGAGAAAGTTAATTTTTTTTTTTTACTGACGTGGGATGACTCAATGAAAAACGAAAACTGAAGCATGATATTTTGGTGTGGAATTGAATCCCAGTTTCGCATGTTTCAATTCCTCGTGGTGCCTGCGTGTATACTGCTGCTGCTGTCTGTCTTTTAATATTATACATATATTTCTGATACGGGATCATATAATAAATAACATACATATATATACGCATAACAAGGGCTGAAAAGTACATGACCATGGTTATTGTAGCAGCTGGTGCTGCTGCAGATACCAGCAGCATGATTGCTGGTGTAATTCATCACCCTAAGCCCAAAAGGCGCAGCTGGGTGAAGTGGGTCTCCGTGGCCACGCTCACGCTGCAGAATGTGTCCTTCTTGGTACTTTTGCGGTACACCAGGACTAGACCAGGGTCTGGAGAGCGGTTCTCCACAGTGGCTGCAGTTGCCATCGGCGAGATGGTCAAGGCGGTGGCGAGTCTGGTTTTGTTGGCCTGTCATGTGGGGCTCTCCGAGGGCGTCAGTCAGCTCAGGTATACACTTGATTGAATAATAATATTTATTTAAAATTATACTTGCAGAAGAGTACTGTTATTGAGACCCCAAGATACAGACATATCATCCCAAGCGGGGAAATTGGTGCACACTGGGGATTTGTTTGTAATTCTACACAGTGACCCTGCTGTGCATGCACCTGAAGTGTACCAAAGTTCTTATGTTGCACATGCATATCCCCAATGTGCGCCAATTGTGTGTTCACACCAGGATTACTCAGGGTCACATTTGTAAACAAATAAGTTACACCAAGGTTACAGTTGGTGCATTTGTGTGATGCTCCTGTTATTTCACATTTGTGCACAAAGTGTAACCCTGGAATGGTAGCAAAATTTCCTCTACAAGAGTGCACACTTGTACCCACAGAATATAAATAAGTTACACCAAGGTTACAGTTGGTGCATTTGTGTGATGCTCCTGTTATTTCACATTTGTGCACCAAGTGTAACCCTGGAATGGTAGCAAAATTTCCTCTACAGGAGTGCATACTTATTGTACCCCCCAGAATGTCCCATATGCTCCAGTTGTGACCCTGGTGTGCACCATACTGTGGGGTCACAGCAAAAATAGCTCCCCACTTGGGATATATAATTGGTGCATCAATAAGAGTTGTCACAATGTCCTTAAGTGCTTGAGTCTCATTTTCCCTTAGACTTCAATGCTAATGTATTAAATTGGTTCACATTTTTATCAAAAATTGGAAATAAGTCTTTAAAAATGTAATGAAAATTGTTTCCCTCAACTTCAAGTTTCTCCAGTAGGATAGCTCCTATAATTTAAAAATGGGAGTTCAGCAATCATATGTAAGACTGTTCTTGAAATATACATCATATCATGGCTTCACGCGTCACTTCAATGATTACATTTATAATAGGGATGTTTTCACTGTTGACGTTCTGGACACAGTGAAAGTGAGTGTGCCTGCCATCACTTACGCCATCATGAACTGCCTCCTCCTCTTTGCTGGCGGAAACCTCAGCGTCGCCACCTATCAGATCATCTATCAAACAAAGATTCTCACAGCGGCTCTCTTCATGCGGATCCTTCTTCAGCGCCAGCTCTCGCGCACCCAGTGGAGCGGCCTCGGCCTGCTTTCAATAGGTGTCGCCACCGCCGAATACGCCAGGGAAATGGCGACCCCAACTAGTCATGACCCGACCAGCACAGATGCTGGAACCAATTTCAGTGCTGGCGTCTCGGCAGCATTAGCAGCATCCCTGGCTCTCATCCTGGCTGCGGTTTTGTCCGGTTTCAGTGGCGTGTATGTGGAGAAGATCCTCAAGTCAGATGGCTCTGCGGGCCGGTCCTTGTGGCTCCGTAATGTGCAACTGAGTGTGATTGCAATTCCGTTCGCCCTCGCGGTCTTCATGTATTCTGCCGATAGTTCAGCTGACTTGTTCCGAGGGTTCGATGATGTGTTTGCTTGGCTTGTGCCCATCATGCACGGGATTGGGGGTCTCATAGTGGCTGTGGTTGTGAAACATGCGGATAACATTTGGAAGGGCTTCGCGACGTCTGTGGGCATTGTGCTGGGCTTGGTGGTGGATTCCATGTATTTCCGGGATCCGTTTCACCCGTTGTTGCCAGGGAGTGCCACCTTGGTGATTGCGGCAATATTTTTGTACTCGGAAGCGAAAAGCCGGTGTTGTTATTCATCCGAAACCGCTGATGCTGACGTTATTTGAAACGGGGAGAATCTATACATATTGTTTATTGTTGTGTGTTAGTTTTTCTGTGTATACTTTTTTATGTTTGATGTAATTCTATCTTGACATATGTTGGATATGGCAAGATCTGTGTTATGTTGATAACATACAACTGTAAGTGCGCAGTACCTTGCGGTGCAAGCGCAATCGTTTCATGGTGGGCCACATTTGCTGGGAAAAGCTCTTTTATTTTCCTCAACTGCATTTTGCCCGACCGAAAGCATATGATTCTGAATCTTTATTATTCTCCAACAAGTATAGAACGGAATATCACCTCGCTCAGGTTCGTTTTTGTGGCTTACTGTTCACAATCTCACCTAATTTATTTGAATGTATATCTTATATATACAGTATATGTGTATAGCTTGATCACATACATTTCAGTCACACAACTCATGAACTTCTGCACTCAGCATGGCTGTTTATATAGTTTCTTCGCTGCCCGATACTGTAAAAAAAGGCGGATAGAATTATTCTACAAAAGTAAGAAAATTTGAACATTTATAATCATCAAAAAAGCATAATCTTTAGTTCGACCTGCATCGCGCGCCTATCGTTATGACATTTGGAGAGCAACTTTGATCTTGAACATATTGAACATAAAACTGGGTTTGGGTTTCTAAGGATGACAATACACTCATATATGCAGCAACACATATATGCAACACCTTATTGGAAAAGCAAAGAAGGCTTTATTTGTCTGGAATCGCACTTTATACCTTGGGCTCCAGCATTATGATGTACTGCATAATGATTTTAAAAATTTGCTCTAATAAAATGCGCTGAGATTAATACTGTATAATGTTTATAGAACAGTAATTGGCATTATGATATTACTGTATAATGTTTCAGAGTGAAGTACGATAGTAAACGATGAAAATTTTTTTAAAAGACTCAAAAATGTTTTCAAATCCCATGAATAGAACTTAACCAATGACTGAATTTGTACTGTACCTGTTTTATGAGGACAATACAATACAGTATGTACAAAGCATTAATATCTACCTTTGATTATACGTCCCTCCCCTGATGTCACTGAGTCATATACACTTCTGCAGAGACCATTCATGTTAAACTCCGATTGCGCAATCAATATCAACCATAGAATTCCAGTTTAGGAAATGCGATCTTCAATAATATCCAGGATGCTCAACTTTTCATTTCCGCAGCTGGATAACCCACACTCAAGTATTGTACTGTACGCTATTGGGTATCCTGAATTGTGGTAGTATAGTGGTACTCTGATTATTGCCCATCTGGTACAATACCGTACCGCAGTGAAGCTTTTCACGACTCCCGTAGAATAAGGTCGATCTGCAGTTCAGTACCCCGTGAGTGGGTAGAAATGATGCGTCGTCTAATTATGAAACAAAAACTGTCCGATTTTAATTATACCGAACGGTGAAAATTTAATCGCCGTCTTACGAAGATGTGCATTATCTTACGTTTCAATTCTCTCGAATTTTTTGTCATGTGATCAACTTGTGCTGCAATTTCAGGTTTCCTTCTTCCTTTCTAAGTGATACCCTATTTTAACTGCTTCTGAAATTAGTGATGGCGTCTAAATTTATGCACGCCGCGCTCAGTGTGGCTGGGAGATCTCTGAAACCTGTAAGTTTCTTCGTGATTGTCGCATGCCTTGATGTATGATGCTCAATGGAGTGATTTTCCCCGGCGAATCTGCAGGGATTGCGATACCAGTCAACTGCCGCTGCAGCTCAGGCGTTGCAAAGTGCTCCGGTCACAGAAGTTACGAAGCTTGAAAATGGCCTGCAGGTTGCCAGTGAAGATACCGGGTCTAAAACGGCTACTGTTGCTGTATGGATCAACGCAGGAGCTCGATTCGAAAACGACAGCAACAATGGTGTGGCTAATTTTGTGGAACACCTTGCGTTTAAGGTTAGTTGTGATTCAGTTATGCAGTCCTAGATTTCTTCTAACAAAGTGTGTTGTGATTTTCATTTTCAGGGAACTGCGAAAAGATCGCAAGCTGATCTTGAAGCGGAAGTGGAAAGCATCGGCGCAAAGCTTCATGCTCACACAAGTAGGGAACGCACCGTGTTCTATGCGAAGTGTTTGTCAAAAGACGTCCCGAAAGCCGTGGAGATTCTCTCTGATGTTGTTCAGAACGCGAAGTTCAGCGAAGGCGACGTCGAGCGAGAACGGGATGTTATTTTGAAGGAAGCCGATGCAATGGAATCAAATTACCGCGAAGTTGTGTTGGATCACCTTCACTCGATTGCCTATCAGGGAACTCCTCTGCAACGGAGTGTTCTCGGTCCAACAAAGAACATCAAAGCTATGAAGCGGGAGAACATCGTGGACTATGTCGACAACAACTTCAAAGCCCCAAGGATGGTCCTTGCTGCAGCCGGGGGTGTGGACCACAGTGAATTGAGTCAGGTCGCAAAGCAGCACCTGGCCTCGACTTCGATCCATTACAAAGGAGAAATCCCGAAAATTGAGCACTGTCGGTATACGGGTGAGACGTGACTTCATCATTGTATGAATTACCGTACGTGAAGTAGTTGGAGAGATTATTTCAGGTTTCCTGAAACATTTTTGGCTCGATTTAGCTTTCAAGTGATACGGTCATGACTTGGTTACTGCGTTCGGTTTGGTTGGTTATTATTTTTTGTGTAATTAACGATTTAGGTCAGGTTGAGACTTCTTCTTTGTATCAGGGTATGTTCTTAGTTAGTATAATACCGTAGTCGATTTTGTTAGTTACGGCTCAAATATGAAATAGTAGGTGTATGTTATTTTGCTAGTTGTTACGGATACAATGCACGGAAGCGGAATGTTGTCTTCAATAAAGACTCATTCTTTGATAGTAGTGTTTAATGGATGTGCTGAACTATCTACAGTATTTCAGATCATTCAGAAGAGTAGTCGAAGCAATGTGAATAGTTTATTGTTGGTTTGTGTTGGATCATCTTGCATCACTGCAAGGGATTTTGTTTCTGAACTCTCGTTTTGATTGTTTCTTTTCAGGATCGGAGATTCGCGTTAGAAATGACGATCTGCCATTTGTGCATGTTGCCTTGGCGGTGGAATGCCCTGGTTGGTCAAATGAGGACACGTTGCCGCTGCAGCTCGCATCCTCTCTGTTGGGTAGTTGGGATCGCACGCACGGCGGTGGCAAAATCGTAGCCAACCGGCTGGCAGCTCAGTGCCATGAATACAGTTTATGCGACACCTACGAATCTTTTACCATCTCTCACAAGGACACTGGCCTGTGGGGAATTTATTTCGTTGGTGATCATCACATTCAGGATGTGAGTTCAAGGTTCTCTCAGTTGTAAAAACAGCGCCGGATAAAGGGTCAGGAGCAAGCTTGAAAGCCGAAAATGAACAAGTACTGTATCATTAACCTAACGTAATTCTTTGTGCTCACTAGCTACTAGCTTTTTGGTCAACTTTCTCTTTTGCACACTTGCTTTCTTGTTATTATGGGCGGACTCGCTTTCTCTACAACTAAATTCTAACAACGAAAATTTCTGGTCCCTCGAATTCCGTTGTAGAGAACTTTCATACCGTGGGGAGAGAACCCTGTGGTAGTAAATACAGTGTACTGTAAATAAAATATTTGTGGAGAGTCCGTCTGTAGTAGAAAACCAAGACTTTAGACATTACTAATAAAATCGACTACACCACTAGAGTCTAGAGCAAGCTCCAAACCCGAAAATGAACAAGTATCAGGAACTTAACCTCAACTTTTCTGGTTGTCGTTTCGCTATTAACTTTTCAGTTAATTTTCTGCTGTACAATTTTTTTTCTCTGTTTATTGGATTTTTTGATGATAATTCATCTTCAGCGAGTTCTTCACTGACATCGTTGACCTCGGATCATTTGCAGGACATGGTTTTTGCCATCCAACAAGAATGGATGCGCATTTGCACAAATCTGGGCGCCTTCGAAGTCGAGCGTGGAAAGAACCTTCTGAGACATAAGTTGTATTCTCGCTTGGACTCTTCCACCGCGGTATGCGAGGACATTGGTCGTCAACTCCTACTCGCTGGCCGACGAGTACCTCTTGCTGAAATTGAATCACGGATTCAGGTTAATATTTCTTATAGAAAAACTTATCTCTGACGAAAACTTCAAACATTATCAAGAAAATAGGGGATAGGGCAAAGTTCTTCCCCTATCCCATATTTTCTTCAAGACTTGTATTCCAGCGAGCAGAAACACGAGTATTAATTCAAATGCTTGCCATTGTTAAGAAATACCCCATCCCTCTACTCACTTGAAGTAATATTCTATGTTCTCGCCACCGATTTCAACGAATTTCTGGAAATCTGTCGTTAAAAAGGCAATGCTGAAGATGGAACTGTCCAAAGGATTCTTCGGTTTCCCGGTCCAAAGGAAAGCGTTAATGAGATCCTCCAAAATTACTTTCCTTATTTGGTCTGACAATAAGCATTGAACTTACCCGATCAGCATAAACTTCGTAACGGCGCTGCTTGATCGAAAAACATTTTCTTCTCCTACGCAGTTCTGTCAATGTAGTTTATTATCTTCGAAATTTTTTTCTGAATATTTCATATTAGCCAAATCATCTACGAAGTCATGCAAATCGGTACTTTTTAATTTCACACCGAGACGGAGTGCGCTCTAATCCGTCTTCAATCCGCATTTTCAAACCTTTCGAAGCAAAAATTGTAGCCAAAGTCAAATGTTTAGAAAAGCACCATATAGGTATCCTGTGTGGCAGTGCACGACTGCATCCTTCGAAGCAGCATTGAAAATAATTTATCATAAATATTCCTAACTTGAACGGTAAGGTGAACCCGCGTTTGTAATTATCGTAGAGAAACTCCCGCTTTCACATGTACACGCACAGTGCTGAAATACATTTTTCTCTTTTTTTATTCAGGCTCTGACGGTCAATGACGTGAAAAGCGCGATGATGAAGTATATCTACGATCGTTGTCCTGTCGTTGCTGGCGTTGGGCCGACGGAAAACCTTCCCGACTACAACGTGGTGCGATCTTCAATGTACTGGCTTCGGCTATAGGTTTTTTTTTGAGGCCAAAATCGGGATAAGCAGTCATTTCTCGAAATTTTGATTTGTTGTCTCTGTGAGTGCTCTGGCCGGTTATTCCTTCGTTTATCACGAATTAGCTTGGAAAACCTCCGTTTATTGCGGATTAAAAAAAATCATTGTCGCATTCACTCGCTCATCTTGCCATTGCAATGGGAATGATGATCATGTTTTGGTTGTTCCTGTCAGGAAATTTTGTTGATAGAAGATAGTAGTGCGCCATGTTTCTCACGCGTTCCGAGTATGACCGTGGTGTGAATACCTTCTCGCCAGAAGGCCGGCTTTTCCAGGTGAGCATTCACCCACGATTTACGATTATTTATTTTTTGTATATGTTGATTTTTCAAATTTCTAGGTCGAATATGCTATCGAAGCTATCAAACTTGGCTCAACAGCAATAGGAATCCAAACGAATGAAAGTGTGATCTTGGCTGTTGAGAAGCGCATCACATCTTCACTCATGGAGCCAACGACAATCGAGAAAGTTGTGGAAATCGACAAGCACATTGGTGAGTCGTATGTCCACGAATATCTGGAGACTCATAGTATGTGTACGATGAACTTCTGGATGGAAAAAAAAAGAAAACCTTTCGGGTTGTATCTACACTTGTCCTCGAAAGGCGTACTGGATTTTTGAAATTTTGCGAATCCGGCATTTTTGTTGAAATTATCTGATTTTCGAGGGTTAGGATGGTTGGGATAACTTTCGTGATACTCAGTTAGGTAAGAATTTTGGGGTTCTCAGAATACACGGAATACTACACAGTACTGTACATTGTATTCGAGCCTTGTTTTTTGTGACCAAATAGTATTTGTTGATGTGTTGAAGGTTGCGCTGTAAGCGGTCTCACTGCAGACGCTCGTACCATGATAGAAGAAGCGAGGTTAGTTGCACAGAACCATTGGTTCGTGTACAACGAGAACATGACTGTGGAAAGTGTGGCGCAGTCTGTTTCGAACCTCGCGATCCTCTTCGGCAACTCTGACGACGACTCGGGAATGGCCATGAGTCGGCCGTACGGCGTCGCCATCCTTTTCGCCGGGATCGACGAGAAAGGCCCCCAGTTGTATCACCTTGATCCGTCCGGAACATTTGTCCAGTACAACGCGAAAGCCATTGGTTCTGGTTCTGAAGGCGCTCAACAGAGTTTGAAAGAAGCCTACCACAAGGTAGGGTTTTTGTACTCTTTCCAACGCAGGATTTGTTGTTTTTTTCCTGAGTGACTGCAGCATTATCAAATCGCTTTTAGCATCGTCCATTCCAGAATTTCGTGCGATATGTGCAGGTTACCTCTTTTCATTGCTAAAAGACTAATTGAATAATGGGATTTTGGGTCATCTTTCGCAAGTCTTGTTCAGCGGGTGCATCTGTAATCAAGGAGGACAGAATATCGGATCAGTTCATGTAATTAATTTTATTAGATGGTGCCAAACCTTCCTTGAAAAAAGGCTTTTGAATATCTGTTTTTTCTCTTCTCAAGCAAGCTTGAAAAATGTGGGTGATCGGAAATAGTCTGTGTATTGCATTTCGAAATTTTCCAGGATTTTCTGCTTATATTTAGCGAAACATTGCTGGCGGCGTTTGGATACGTGTGACGAAAAAATCAGAAAAACAGAAAAACGTGTTTTAGCAGTGTACTGTATTTTCATACAGTAATGTTGAATTTCTTTTTATTGCAACTGTGACCTTGCTCTAGTGAATAGCCGGCAGGTGTCGCCTTTATTAGTTGCTTGGCTAAAATGAACGATCTCCTTAGATTATCTTGCCGAACCTATGCCCGACAAACTAGCATAATTGGGGTACGAAGTACGTACGGTAGTACTTCTCGAGAATATTTTGGTGTATTTGACTACAGGCGATAAGATGCCAAGAAATTATGTTCTTTCGGAGAATTTATGAAATACAGGAATTTATTCATCCTGTGTACCTTACAGTCGATGACCAGAGGCGAAGCTTTGAAACAGGCGCTGTCAATCCTCAAGCAAGTTATGGAGGAAAAGCTTAGTTCTACCAACGTTGAAGTTGGAGAAGTTGGCCGCGACAAGGAATTCCATCTTTTAACAAAAGAAGAAGTTGAAGAGATCATCAAGGACATCTGAGAAGTACTATTGAATTCCGAGCCCCATTTTTTCGTGTCCCCCGCAAGTTGAAGGGCAGTTCCGTTCTCACTTATTCTGATGTCTGAATGAAGTCCAGCTTTGCCCTGACGCCCGAGTTCTTCTTCATTACTTGATTTTTTTCGATTTGATCTTGTTCATCTGAATCTTGTTCCATCGTTCTTCAGGCATGTTGAGATCATTCCATTTTCTTAAATTGAGTGGCAATCTACAGTAGCTCCGTACTTATCTCTTCCAGATAGGAGCCAGACCCGTAAGAGCCTTATTTTACCGCCCATGATATCAAAGTTTGATCGATTCACTCTGAGCACTCGCCTGTAGTAGGAGCATTTACTGTATTTATTCGAAATTTAATTTGTATTCAGTGCGTGATACCGTATATTGGAGCCATCACTTTTTTGCGATTTGCAAATACGAATAATTGGAGATTTGAGTTTTGTTTCAGCTTTTCAGCGCTCTTAGCATTTTTATATCGGAAACATCGTATTTGGACCATAACTTCGAAGTTACCTTCTTGAAAACCCATGCGAACAAACCCGAATTCGACTTTCCGCAATCAAATATTTTGAAGTTGTGTAGAAGTCGCAATTTTTCGGTATCGTCTAGCATTTGAAATGGTTGCGTAACCCATGTTGAAACGAAGGATGTCATCACACGATTTAGTTCAGGGGAAATATTTATCACGGGCAGTTTTTAGCGTAATACGGCGTTCCTTTCGTCTCCATATATTTTTTTGAACGTGTTTTCTCCTGAGTCTTCATTTTCGCTGATAGACGATGCGACTGCAGCTGGTGGTTGCGGTATTTCTCGCGTGTTCTTTCGGGAATTGTGTGAAGAAGAGCTGGGTCGACCCGAAGTCGGTTCGCGCGACTGCTCCGGCTCCGGACAAGTCAGGGTGGGTTTCTTCGGATGCAAAAAGAAGGGACACCAAAGGTTTGCCTGCGGAAAGAATATGTCATCCTTCCTCGAAGGCACCTGCCCTGTTTGCTCGTTTAGTCAAGCGAATCCTGTTCCTCTTCGAGGAATATTCGGTAAGTTATTACATTTTCTTTGAGATCAACACAACGAATAAAAATACGGATTGGGTTTCTTTGATAGAAAAAAGGAAAGATTCTGTGCAGTGGTTTGGTTTTATGCCGCTGTATTCATTGACCCATTCATGAACTCCGCTTCCACCGGCTACATTTATCCAAGTCATATGAAGTTCTACCAGACTCTGACAAGTGTTGTATAACTTCAAGTTAAAGCCAATTTACAGTATTTTTTACGGATTGAGTACCGTTACTTCGATTCTGACACGCGCACAAAACGTTTAGCCTCTCTATATTGAAATTACTGTAGTCGAGGTCGAATCCGATTCTTTGTTCGCAGTCGTTTAATCCTTCAGCCGTCATGACTTTCATTCGGAAACTAGTGATTGCTGGTTGATGATGGAAGAAATCTTAGGAAAATTGGATTCGCTCGAAGAGAATAATATTTTTTTTTCGATTGGAAGCTCAATTGATTTTCAAGACGGCTGAATGCTCAAAAAAAAATTGCTCCGTTCATTGCCGTATCTACGAAATGACCTTGGTCTGCTGAAAACCGTTGCTAGGTGCTTCACTGCGCCAGTGCCTTGAATTTTCAGCTTTATATTTTCAGCTCGGAAGGTTTTTCATGTACAGAATCCTTGTTGGTGGAGAGCTTTTGAAAGAGTTAATGAGATTTCATCCTTTGCATTGATGCACATTTTAGACGGACCGAAATAATTGCATGTTGCAGGAGATCCGAACTTGAGTATTCCTAATTTTTGTGTCACCCGAATTTGGGCTTTATATTTGTATGAATGTCGTTTTTAATTTTTTTTTTTTGAAGTCACATCCATGAAACATGGATAATGCGAACCGGGAAAATGATCCTGTCGTAGAATCGTTGTTCGTTCTCCTAAAGTGTCCCCACTAACGACGAATGGATGCGATTGAAAGCTGACTGCTATGACCGATGAAAATACAGTAAGTCAGTTTCTTTTTTTCAGGAAAAAAGCGGATCATCAATCAAAACCCGGGAATTCGTACTTAAGATGCAGATGAGTTCAGAAGCCGAAGAATTTCTGGAGCGTTTCACATCGGACGGCACCGAAATCGAAGACTACCATAGAATCCACGAAGTTCTTGATTCTTTGTTGGATCCTAATAACGTTGTTCGGAAACCATCATTGAAAGAAATGGATGAAATAGATCATGAATCTGGTTGGTTGCGTCTCGTGGCAGACGTCATCTCTGTATGTTCTGCTTTCATCGCGACAATCGTTTCATTGATCCTTGCCAACATCAATATGGGGGTGAGTACGTTTTTGTTTCTCATATTATAATACGACTTGTAATACATTATTCTCAAGGCCGTTGATCAGGCGCCCCTCGTCCGAGTTTGAGCTAGAAAAAGGAAGATACATTTCTGAACCGGCCATCTCCCATTTACGCATTCGAGTGGAAGTTCATGGGGTGGTACAAGAATGTACACCCATCCGAATGAGCAGCAGTCATTCAATATATTTCTACCTCTGAGGAATAATTTTAACTATAATTGAAAAATACAAGTACAATAAAAAGAGCAAGTGCAGTTCTGTACTTCACTGAATATAAATAAATTTCAAAATTTGAAGGGGGAGTGGGAAGGAATTTCCGGTAAATTTTAATCCAAATGCAAGAATTTTTGGAAGGTCACATTATAGTCGTGGCGTTGCTAGCTTGCTTTATTATTCATTGAGAAAAATTTGAATTTAAACTTGGTTTACATTCCTCATTGCATGAAGTTTAAAGTCTGTTCTTATCTTGAAATCTGTGTATTTCTTAGTCTACCCTGTTCAGCTCAGTATAGCATGATGCGAAGCAAAAGACCGTACACCGTGATTTTCTTCAGTTTAACAGATTGAAAATTCTTCAGGTACCGTACATTATACAGTGCCGTATATCTTGGAGATGATTTCTCGAACTTCACACAGATGTCGTTTCATTTCGAAGTGCATCACAATTTTAATTACATCTCAACAGATCATAATGAAGTGTCCATATTGCAGAGGTTTCTTTTTATGTGGAGAAACGGGTTGCTCATTTCTTCTTTTAGGTTCTCCTTGGCATCTGCGGAATTATGATGACGTACGCGGTCTACAAAGTATTTCTTGGCCACTGGCACTTGTCCAGGTTTCTGGTTGCCGTGTTCCTCATCACTTTCTTTTGGCAAGGATTTCGACAATACGAGGTTCGATATACTGTACAGTATCTTAGCCAAAACCGATATGGTTTTCAGTAATAGCAATTTATTAATTTTTTTTCTGCAGAGCTTATTAAACAAAAGAAATGGAGTACTGAGAATGGGAGAACAGCTCAGATGTGATGAAAAAGCCCGTCAGTATATTCAACATATTCCATGGTATAATTTTTGGAGTGAGAGACCTTCGCTGAATGACTCGACGTGCGAAGAGTATTTCGTGGCTGTTGAGAAAGCTGTTTGGTTCGAAATGGACCCTGGAAAAATGCTCGTTGATGTGGTGGCACTCGGTTTTCCATTAGTGAATCAATACTACGCTGCGCTTGTTGGTGAGAATCTTCCTATTTCCCAAAGGATTTATTTTGTCTCATGGGTCTAGTTTAATGGGATGTCTTGTCGCAACTTTGGGACACTTATGTGATGATTTCATTCATGCTTCAAGTTTCAACCTTCCCCACCTTCTTCGATTTTTTTAATACAGTACAGTATTGGACTTCTCCGGGTCTAAAACTGTTTCCAGCTCTCAACAAAACGTGCATCCAATTGAAGTTGAGTCGGCATTTTAAAGATTCTTGAGAACAATCGACGGAACTCATGGGAATCAAAACTTAGGACGAGTCCTGGTACAGCTGGTTGTACTATGAGTTGTAACTGATGAAGCACGGATGTTTTAATGACCCTAATAGGCAGCATGTACGATATTTAGTATGAGTATATCAAGGAGCAAAAATATATCATTTGCCCATTTATGAAGACTGTTTGTCCTAACGTTTGGTTCTGTTCAAAACTGTCGTACAGTACTTCGAATCTTGTTTGACGTTTACTGTTCTTGGTCAAGTGAAGGCTTTTTGTCATCATTATACCGTACTTTTTATACAGTATTTTCACCGCACCGCACGATGCTGAAATTTTTCGCAGGTATAATTTTTTTGCAACTTTTTTGCAGAGGGAACCTCGTGGACAAGTTATTTTGGATCATTGGTATTCGGTTCATTGGTGCCGATCGTGGTTTTATTTTTCTGCTGTGGATACGAGTTCTCGCTGCTGCCGTTCGTGGGTGTCATACGTCCCGGAGCGCACAGATATGCTGCTTATGAAGAACCTCCGCCACGTCCAGGGCCTTCTGTGGCGGCTCGGGAGCGTCCCATGGTTGAGGAGGATCCCGGTCGTTGGCCGGTAAGACTCGATCTTGTCGTTGATACAAAATTGCTAATCTCTCACCCTGATGATTTGAATACTATTAGATCCCGTGTATTAGGCATTGCACCGCTTTACAATTTTTTGCGTTTTCATCAACAGGTTTTGCAGTCTATGTCGACCGACGAGTTGATCTCGCACCAGCATTTAGTTCGTGCCCTTCTCCAGGTACGCGTTGGGCTTCCAATCAAACGGCGGGTTTCTGCGCCCGTCATCAACCGGGTTCCATCTCCGCCTCGAAGGAGTTTATCTGAACCCGACGCACGGAGTGTGCCTCTTCCATCGATTCGTGGTGTGAGATCGATTTTTGAGAAAGTCGCCGAAGTGAACGAATCCGAGACAGAGTCGACGGGCGGCGGCAGTGAAAATTCAGTGTTTGTGGTTTCGGAATGGGGCGCTGAAGATTCCGCGAATTTCGATCTTGATGATTTTCACTTTGAATCTGACGATTTCTGGGATGATGCGCAACAGGAATCGTCTTGAAAAATTGAGTCAATATTGTGTGACCTCCGTGGATAACGTGAGTACAAGAGCAGGGAATCTTGGACGACATTGGGATTTTATTCAATTCTCCTGTTCATTTTCAAGTTTGTTCGAATTTTTGTTCGTGAATGATGTGAACGTGGGGTGGCCCTTAAGTTTTGAGACCGACAGTCGCTGACACTCACTTTCTTTCATTGGAGATGGTCGCAATTTTTTCTCATCTATTCCATTAAACAAAAACAAAAAAGCATACTGTAGATGAGTAAAAAAAAGAGCTTGGGGTTTTTCCACAATGTCAGGAATTGAAGGTCATAAGAAGGCAGGCGTAGACATTCATTTCATAGGACAGTGAGTCCACGCATAACGAAAGATTCGTGCAACGGAAAATTGCAATGTGATCTCGAGGAAGAATGCGTTTCACAAATCGAAAGTTTTGCATAACAAAACTCATCCAAGAAAAGATCAGTTTCAGGGATTCCGAAGACCCACTGCATTTCTAAAATGAATTGAGTTTGCCACAATTTTGTTAAACTCCGTTCATTGGTCTCCGAGTGAAGAGTTAATGTATGTTTAAACATTTCTTATGAATTCACGAAGTCCATGTTCCAGAATAATCCTAAAAATATGGACCATACCGCGGGAATGACCTACGAAGTGTTTCCTGAGTACGAAACTCTGATCGAAAAGCTCTAGTATTTTCAGAACCTATCGTAAATAAGACTCTACCCAAATATTGAACCTGTAAAATGTTGTTGATAAAATTCATATTTTCCCCCTCTGAAGCAAGTTAGCTGCCCTCTCCTAATATCATCTTTAAATCCTGATACGTAAGTGTCCTTGTTATTTTTTTCTACGTGTGAAAATCACAGTATGTATTAACTCATTTTTAGGATGCTAAAATAATTTGAAATGTCTCACTGTACTTTTGGGGCAGCGGTACTGTAACACTGTACCATACATTTTGTCGACTTTCTCCGTTGAGCGGAAGGCAAGTTTCTTGAGAAGCGTAGATGTCGCTTGTCGTATCGACTTTATGTTTTTGTTGAATAATTTCCAATGTCAGTCTTTGTCTGTCCTCTCGATGTTGGCCTACCTCCTTAAATGAGCCGTTAGTATTGATGGAAGGGAAATTGGATACAATCTATCCCAAAACCTAATTTTGACGGGGTTGTTAACCAGGACTTGGGATAAACGCAACGTTTGACTAACCAACTGCCGAAAAAGCCACCGTTTTTGGGCACAACGATTTCTAGGCGGGTAAATTGTGCATTTATTGGGGACGCAAATATTATTTTGTGTATGTTTATTTGAAAGGAATATTTTCATGATTCGTGCCGCTCGAGGCTTTATTGCCCTAAACGCGGGTTGAGTCACATGTGGATTTATGTTCTCGAATTTCACTCTTTCTCGAAGTACTGTATTTTCGAATAATTCAACAGAGCTAAAAGTACTTGAGTACCGTTTCTTGAAGTGGAAGCGAAGCTTTTCTTCGGTGTTGTCTTTGCGTTGAACTCACAGGCTAGAAGCCGTGATAAATTTGAAAGTCTTCTGAGGTTATTTTTATTATTCTCCCAGGATACCTTTTTTGAAAATTTCTGGATCAAAAATAAATTCTCTAATCTATGAAACTCTTCTCTCATCTGGATTTTCAGCTGCTTGAGCCACACGCTTGGTAATGCTGCTTTGTGTTGTGCTGTGCTAAGGAGTGATTCGGGTTAGATTAATACTAAATCACCAGTTGATTTGAGTTCAATCTTGTCAGTTTCGGCGTGGTGGAGTATTTTTGGGGCTGACGATTCAGACGACACTTCAAGATGCAATGTTATATGCAGGTAGAAAGTGACTCCCACTTTTCTGGAGTGCGGTAGTGTACCTTGATATTTCGAGGAATCAAAATAATTCTTGATTTTCATGTTGCACAGTGAATATAATATTTTATTGCAGAAAAGCCGCTTGTGCATTTATGGAAAGTCTGCCGAGTTCATAAAAATAATTTCGTGGAGAATATTGCTGTAAACATCGTACTGTATTATGTATGTCCCAATAGGCGTTGTTTTCGAAACTCAGTACTCGAATAATTGCTTTCAATCAGAAACCTGATGTAATAAGTTCAGAGAGGAATATGTGACAGATTCTACGTTTCATGTCTCTCATGACCGAGCAATCGCATGTGATTTAGAATTTATATATCATTGGTACATCATTTTGTCAGTTCTGGGGCAGGAGATGAGGAAAATTCATCATCGAATTTCCATTCCGGTATTCTTTTGAATGTGATTTGCTGTGTGCCGATGACGATTGCTCTTTGTCGAGTGTGAAGCGATTTTTGTATTCTTACACACACGCTGGAAAATTAAAGGCATCCAAAATCGGGTGAAAAGAGAACTGTTAATTTTTGACACCATTTTATTTTTTTTTAGCTCACTTCACGTGGATGAAGGGAATTTTTAGGTCGTTCCGCCGCGATTGCGTTTTCATCTGAGCTGTGATGAAGCTGGGTTAATCCTGTGTGACACGAGCGCGGTTTGGGTTCGGTTGCCTTCTTGACACGGATTTCTAAGTAAAGCGAGTCGTCGTGGGTTCCACGGTTTTTCTCTCCCGTTGTGATGGTAAGTCATCTAGATTTTCTAGTAATCATGCTCCATATACTGCACACTTCCGCGATTCGTACCGTGTTCACATGCAAAGGAAACTCAACTCTTTTTTTTCGATCTACCGTATGTTTTAATTCATATTTTTCTTCAAGTACGGAGTCGTCAGAAAATTGCTGTATAGTGAAAACGGTCTAAATTAAGAAGATGATTAAGAAGATTAGATCTAGCAAGTACAGTAATGTATTGCTGTAAGGAAAACCGTAGTTTTTTCCTATCTAAAAAATTTTCTTCCATCAGCAGTGTTGGCCACATTTTTGCCCGGATTTCGAACAGTGCAGTACTATTGATTTTGGGAATCTTATTGTTGCCTCTACAGTTCAGACCAAGTTCCAGCAATGTTCATACATAGGGTATGCATATACTGTAATAGACATATTTCATAGTAGTATGTTCACCGTGTCCATTTTAAAAGTAAATCTACAATTTGTTTCATCGGGTTGCCAGCCTTTCTTGAGATACATCTCATCGATTGAAGCCGTTTACAGCAGTGTTCCCCAACCATTTTGGGCCAGCAAATTTTCATAGAATTTTTTGCAGACCGGCAAATTTGCATGAAGTTTTTGCTGACTTGAAAAAGTTTTGCTTGAAGACTTCATGGACAGTATTAAAAATTTTCAGCTTCTTTGCAAAAATTAAGTTGAGAACCAATGAAGCAGCTTTGGTGGAATGTCTTCAAAAAATTAGAAAGATGGGCTTGAAGAAAGGTTTCTCAGAATG